>NW_004624785.1:855091-902498 GCF_000247695.1 Heterocephalus glaber | reverse complement strand
AGTGTGAGAAACTGAGAATGTAAATAAGGATTAAAAAGATTAATAACTAACAATTGATACTTTGAAATAGGAAAAGGTCCAAAGGGGTAGGGGTGGTGGGAGGAGATGGGGAAAGGGAAGAATGGAAAGGAAAAATTATGAGAAAAGATAAACAATGGAAATGAAGTATGTAAATAGGGAAGGGTGGAGGGGTGAAGGGCGCACAGGTAATGGGGAAAAAATAAGAACCAAGATACATCATGTACAAGTACAAGCACCCAAAGATAAATGTAAACGTATTGTATACATAAAATGTACCAATAAAAGAATTTAAGCAAAAAAAAAAATTATTAACCTCCAAGTCACTTTCTCCCTATCATTGTAAAGTGCTGTTTTTCTCATCCAGTCCAACTGGGGTATAAGGGTCAAAAAATTAGCTTTCTTGTTAAATTCACCCACCCTAGGACTTACTGAGACCTTCTGAGTCCCAATTCTGTCAGCTGGATGCATTTATTCTCCTGCCATCCACCAGCATCTCTATCCCTGTTATTCACAACCTCCACAACCATAGTAACAACAGCTAACCCCAACATTAATTCTAAGTGCTTCATACATTTTTTCAACAATTTTAAAGTAGAAGCTAGTATGACCCCTAATATATAGATGAGTAAATTTAGGCACAGTAGAGGTAAATAACTTGCCACAACAATTTGCTAGTGAGTGTAGAGTTAGACATAAACCCATCAATTTGGTGCCAACCACACTCTTAAATGTTAGGCTAATATATTTTCAGCCTTCGTTCCTGTCAGAATTAAGTTGTTATGGACACAAACACAGAACACGTAAGTGCTGGGCCTCCCCTGTCTGTGAATGGGGTACTCTGGGTGCAGCTGTTCAACTAGTTGCTTGGCCCTGGATCATGTTCACCTCCAGCCTGTCTCACTATCTTATCCACAGAGGTGTCACAGGAGCCAGGAAGCACCTGCCAAGAATACCTGGAAAATGGAATCAGGAGTGTTCTGCAAGTGGGGGCCCTGGAACACAGCAGCTCAAAATCCTCGAGGACTTTCTGCCAAATCTCAAGGGTGCAGCCTTGAAGACACAACAGGAGGAATGAAAAGAGCTCTCAGTCAGGGGCATGGGGCAAGTGAAAGAGGTCAGGCCCCAAACTACGGGGTAAAATGGGAGCCCAGTGGAAGCCAGGCCATTGTTTCAAGGGTGAAGCTGGGAATTAATTTATCTAGCTGGCAAGCCTCAGGAGTGCATATCTTCACGGAGGGATGAACTTTGTCTCTGAACACTGTATGTTGCAGGCTGCCCAGCCAGGCTCTGTGCGCTGATTATTTTATGCAAAATGATTGGCCAAGGATTATACAGAAAAGTACAATCTACATATGTAATGCTTGACAAAATTATTTTTCTATCATGATCCATCCTGAGTACTGGAAGAGATGAAGAGGACCTTGAGAGTCTGGCACAAGAATGCCCTCCCCTCACTTGGGGCAGAGGCACAGTGGGCTGGTTTCGGTGGCTAGTCTCCAGTCCTGCCACTCACAGCCCAGGATGAGGAGGGGACTGGTGTCAGCAAGCCAGGACCCCCCCCAACTGAATGGTGATATCTTGGTTGCAACCCTTTCTTGAAGCTCCCATCCCTTCAGCTTACTCCCACCTGCCCAGCCAGCAGGGAGGCAGCCACAAGATGGGACCTGGCAGTGACAAGGAAGTTACTCCAGGCATGGCAATGAGCAGCTCAGAGAGTTTTGCAAAGGCCCAGGATGGGTTCCAGTCACTAATGGGATGCAAATAACAGCAAATTCTGCCAGACTGCCCTGGAGTTCAGTCAACTCCAACCAACTCCACTTTACATGTTCTATCTTAGAGAATGTATGTGCTTGTGTGTTTTGCAGCAGAGAATATGGAGAATTTCCAGAGACAGAAAGTGCTTCTGCTTCCTGCTGTCTGGTAATATAAGAGGGGCAGAATATACAGAACGTATGTTCAAACAGGGCAGGCCCTGGGCAAAGCATGAGGGACACGGAACATCTGGGTGCATCTCTGGGGCATTGCCTTCCCTACTTTTACCAGCTGAAATTTTGTCCTTGAGGAGCCCAGCCCCTGTGGAAATTTGCACCCTGTGTGCCCTCACTCCTTGTCACCACTGCTGTACCACGGCCTCTGTCCCTTCCTCATCATCTTTCGGGAAATATGTGCCATCGAATGTCAAGGACAGCACCTTCTAGTTGCAATTATGTCACACGCCTAGCCACTCTCTTGTCTGCTGAAGGTTTGGCCCCAGGTGGCTATCTCTCCTCGGATGGCCCTGGATAATTCTGAGCAATGTTACCTTCTCCAGGAGACCCGTTGCACCTCCTGGAGTCCCAGTCCCTGCACCTCCATGGTCATTCCTCCATACGGTCTCACCAGCCACAACCATGACGCATCCAACCTTGTTATCACTGATCATAGCTCTGTCTCCGGAAACTTCCCCTTCTGGCCTCTCTCTGTGTGGCCACCTGCCCCATCTCTCCTCTAGAACCCTGACTCCATCTAGAAAACCTTAACATCACCTCCCTGGTCAGGGTAGCCATGTGGCCTGGGTGATGCAGCAGCCTCCTACCTAGTCTCTGGTGTCACCTCTGTCCCTGCAGTGGTTCTCCTTGATGTGGATGTGATCTGGCACATACCATAGTGTGTGCCATTTCTCCAGAGTGCTCTGCCCAAACTCTCCAACTTCCCAGACATTCCAAATGAAGCCCCCTCCTGCCCAGCCCCCTCTCCCCCTACCAAGCCCTGCCCTCCTCCTGGTGCCCTGCCCTGAGACTTTCCCCTGCCTTGTTCTCCCAGCCTCCCTGGTTCACCCCATGCCCCAGTCAGGTCGATCCTTGAACCACTGGGGTATTTCTTAGGGCTACAAAAATGGTGGGGCAATCTACATTTCGGCTCCCTCTGGGGGCTATGAGGGAGGAGCTGTTCTAGACCTGTAGCCTTGGTATTGATGCCCGGCCTCCTGTTCACACAGTGTTCTCCCTGCTGTGTGTGTGTCTAATTTCCCCTTTTATCAGAACACTGGGCAGATTGGATTAGGAGCCTTTCTACTGACCTTACTTTTACTTACTTACCTCTTTAAAAAAAATTTTTTTTTTGTATTGGAGATTGAACCCAGGGCCTTCACACTAAGCTATATCCCCAGAACTTTTTATTTTTTATTTTGAGACAGAGTCTTTGTTAAGTCTCTATATTGCCTAGAATGGAGTCAAACTTGCAATCCTCCTGCCTCAGCTTTCCAGAGTGCTGAGATTACCTCTTAAAGTCTGTCTCTCCAAATACCATCACCTTCTGAGGTACTGGGGGCAGTACTTCAACATATGAGTGGAGGGACGAATTCAGTCTTTTTGTTAATTTGCTTAGAGTATGTCTTTCCCTCATGAACATAACTTCCACGAGGACAGAGAATCCTCTCACCGCTTTGCTTATCTCCATCCCTCCAGCCCTGAGGCCCTAGCTCCTCTCTGGGGTGAGAGAACTCAGCTCCCACCTATACCTCTGGTACCCTAACTTTTCTGTAGTGGCTGTAGGGCCCTGTCATCGCTGTCAAACCCCTGGTGACAGCAGAGGCCACAACCCACTCTCTGAAAGCCTGGGAAGTCACAGAGAGACCACAGCTTCATTTTTTCTTTGTTATTGCCTCATTATTGTTAGGTCTCAGCCTCCTGCCAGAAAGAACGAGATGAGAATGTCCATCACACCAGCAACTCTAAGCCACCTTTCTCTGTGATGCTTTAATTGATGATTATTTATTTTCCATAATAATCTCATTAATTTTCTTCTGAAGAGTTATCTTTTGTGTTTATCAGCGAAAAATGCCAGGAGCAGATAAATACTATTAGAGAAAGCTACTCAGGCTGGGCCAGCTGCCATGTAATTGGACTGAGATGAAGGAGGTTTGGGTTGGAAGCTCAGTGATTTCTACAGCACTGAGGTCTTTCTGGGAAAGAACATTCTCCTTTGGCCAGAGGAATGGGAGGCTCAGGAGCCTTCTCAGTACCTTGAAGAACTACTATCTTCATCACCACCATCCTCACCGCCATCACCATCACCAGCATCACCATTGTCATCATCTCTATCATCATCATCGCCATCATTTTTAGCAGCAGCAGCAGCAGTATTGCCACCATCATGATCGTAATTATCAACACTATCATCACCACCATCACCATCAGCATCACGAACATCATCAGCATAACTGTCATCACTGCCACCATTGCCATCATCATCTCCATCATCATCATCGCCATCACCATCTTAATTATCATCAGCACCATCATCGACACCATCATCATTGTCATCACTACATTTACCATGTATCCACTCTATATCAGGTCCTCTATTGTTTTACTCACAAGATTTTCTAAAAATAGCATTCAAAGTCCAAAGCACTTTTTTTGTTAAAGATTCTGTAAACTAACCTAAGTTATGAAAATAGAGGTACATGCAGGATACATGATGTTCACCATCACATATGTAGCATGCAACCATGAACCCCCGTGACATGCCATCCACAGTTGCCAGAGTGGCTGGGAGACTCACATGTGCACTGTGCATGCGGGGAGCAGCTCTGAAGATGGGACCAGACAATGACTGTCCTTCAGGTGTGTTCATGCTGAATCTCAGCTAAAGGGGCAGCAGCAGCTCTGGAAGATCTATTTCTCACAGTGATGGCAAGAGTGCAAGAAAACTAGTGCCACAGTTGTGCCTGGTAGTGCACACCTATAATCCCAGCACTCTGGGAGGCAGGAGGATGGCAAGTTCAATCCCAGCCTGGGCAATTTAGAGAGAACCTGTCTGAAAATAAAAAATAAAAAAGAGCTAGGGATGTAGATCTGTGTGAAGACCCTGGGTTCAATTCCCAGTACTGCAAAAGACAAAAATAAAAACAAACAAACAAAAAACCCCCAAAAAACTGTACAAGTGCTCCCAAGGCTGAATTCTTTTGTCAAAGTGCCACTCTCCCTGGGTGCCTACCATCCAAGAGGAGCTAGGTGGGCAAACCCAGAGCCACCCTGCAGGAAATGCTCATCTTCACGTGTCATGAAGATGTGACACAGGGTGAGTGTGCTGAGACGAAGCCTCCCTTCCTCTTCCTCAGAGGTGAGGGCCCTCTGTACTCCATCTCCTCTGCTGGGGGACCTGGAGGCTGCAGGGTGTGTGAAGACCAGAGAATGGTGGGGAAAAGGGAGAGCCAGGGGCAGGGCCACGTGGGCCCATGGAGCTACCTGGAGTGACCCGTGTGGGACAGGCTTTGGTCTATTAAGGGTTCTGATTCTGCTCCTACCAACTTCTAGCTTTGTGATGTTGGACACTCTGAGCCCTCATGCCCATGTGTGTAAAATGGGGACAATGGCCCCTAAGGAGAGGATAAGGATGAGTGGAAGCCCCTAGCCCATAGTCTGACTAGGGCTTCTTCCACTGCTGCAGCTGGGGTGACAGGACTTCAGTGGAAGAGTCCATAGGTGTGGCTCTTACCAAAGGTCCAGGTGGCCAGACACGCTCAAGTGAAGAGCATGCAAATGAGGAGGGAAGGGTGTGCTGCATGAGAAGAGCACCAGACTGGATCTGAGCAGAGCACAGCCTCTGTCTCCTCACAGCAGGGCTGCACAGGGACTGACACTGCCCCTCCCCAGCCCAGTCCTGTGTGCAGACTGCCCCAGCCCAGACCCTTCCTGGTCACAGCCTGGGCATCAGTGGCTGTGCAGTGAGCAAGCCTGGCTAGAGGGTTCAGATCTTGCCCCATGGCTTAAAGGACTGATTTCAGTGCCAGAGGGCAAGATAGAGGGTCTGTCTTCAGGATCGTGGTTTCTATACCACAGACTTCCTGTGGGGGCTGCCAGCATTGGTGCAGGGGAGCCATAGACAATTCTATAATCCCATCAGCATGGTGCCTTCCACACACTCTTTTTCAGGGCAGCACACCATGGCAAGGCCTGCAGGAGATCTGGGGTCCTTCTCTTTCCTCTTGCTTGGCACCATCTTGGTGGCAGAGCAGCAGGGAAGTCCCTGGCTGGACTCCCAGGCTGTCACCTGCTGTGGGTGAGGAAGGGTTTCCTCAGCTCCCTGGTGGATTTCCCAGGTGGCCAAGGGGAAGAGGAAGGCAGGTCTCAGACCTGATCCCAGAGCCATAGCCCTCTGTGCAGATGGGCTGCCCGCCAGGCCCCTGCATGTTCTCCCTGGGTGAGTGGGCAGAGGCTGGGATGTAGAGGCTTGCTGTCAGGGGTCAGACCCAGGAAGTCTACTGAGACCTGAGACAAGTAGCTGCAGAGCCCTGCTATGTGACACCTGGGTCTCTGCGTCCCTCTGTAAATCTGACTGGGCCAGACTCTGTTCTGGAGATGGTGGGGTCTGCACTGTTCTGCACGTGACCATCCACTGCCCATCCCTTTGAAGCATGTTGGGCCTGAATTCCCACACCTGGCCTGCAGCCCTGGTGAGGGCAGCCACCCACACCTGGGCAACAGAAGGAAATGTCCTGGAACTCAGGCTGGGGCACTCGAGACTCTATGGCAGAGCTCTCAGGCTCCCAGAGTCTGTAGAGCCTGGAGCTCCAAGCCTGCTTTTTAAAAACAACTAGGTTGAAATAAAATTCACAAGCCACACAGTTTACTGTAGGAAGGATGCAGCTCATCACAGGCCATGTTCAAGCTTTGTTTCTGCTGTTAAGCAGTGAGAAGTCCTTGCGCTTTGGAGGGATCCTCTTTTGGGGGGCCCTGACCAAGAACATGCAGGATCCTGGCAACATTAGTTCATGAGAAAATATCAGAATATTGGTGCCTTTCTTATAAAAAAGGGCACAAATGTTTTGTTCTTTGAAAAATATTTGAGGCATTGAAATAAATACCACATAGGGGCATAGATGTGCACACACACTCAGGCACACATGGGCACACATGCTCACAGGTGCACACAGAGGCACACGCACACACACACACACACACACACGCACAAGCACACACACACAGGCACACACACACAGGCACACCGGCAAAATGATAGGACACAGACACCCTGACAAAGATGGGATGCTGGTGACTGAAAATGGGGGGAAAGTCTGTCTGTCTGTCTCTCTCTTTCTTTACCTCGTGAAATGTCTGTTTGGAGATACACTTCTCAGTTCTATGGAGCCTTTCCATCCCTCTCTCCTTCAAATCTTCCTCTTCCCGTTTCACCCCAGCTGCCCCAGGCCCTTAATTAACTCTGGCCATGTCACAGCAAGTCCCCCATGTGCAGAGGCACAAAATGTCCACATTTAGTTTGATGTCCCAGCAGTCCCTAAACTGAGCCACCCTCACCTGGCAGATTATACCCTAGAACTGGTTTAATGATGATAACATTATTCATTCAGCAACAAGCATTCGAATGTTATTTTTTGTCTTGACCTAGAAGGCTATTTTAGCCAGATAAGTGGTATCTTACATTTGAAGCTGCTACTGTTGGAATGATAGAGAGGGGGTGGTAGTCTAGGGAAAGTGTTAGGCTCCTGGACACCCTTTCCAGAGCCCACGTGGTGGGCCAAACCTGAATGTTTTAATCAGTTTTCATTCCTCTCTAATTGTTCAAGAGACCCACGCCAGCTCTGGAGGTCACTTTCTGGTTGGCTGGAAGTGTTCGGGAGATTGGCTTCTGCAGCATTTAGAGCTGACTTGGTCATTGTTCTGGGGGTTTTATGTGGTTTTGTTTTTGTTTTTGTTATGGTGCTGGGGATCAAACCCGAGATCTTGCATATGCTAAGCACTCACACTCTATCTCTGAGCTCCAGCCTAGAGCTTTTTCTGTCATTTTGAACCTTTGGCTTAAAGAATATGGATGAAAATTGCATTCACAAATCACATGAGCAAAAATCGTAACTTTGTTTGTCTGTAATTAAACTTAGCTTCATCCTAAACCCCATCTCTGCCTAATGACAGGAAATATAATCTAATCAATTTCAGAAGAATTCAGCCAATTTCAGGATCTACTAACTGTGCTTAAAATCAGTTAAAATCAGGTTTGTCTCCCCTTTCTGTTGATAGGATCTCGTTTCAGGGGCTGCTGGGTGGGTAGTGGCTTTCCTAGAGCGGCAGATCATAAGAATGGCCCAATTCTTTCCCTGCCTACCTCATCTCCAGCCTCCACTGGGGGAGTTGCTTTGGCCAATGGGATATTAGCATACGAGAAGTAGTTTGAATCTTGCACGGTTCCACATGGTTAGGCTTGCTTGGTTTTTCCCTCTGCCCTTGCCAAGATGGACATGCCCAGGCCAGCCTGCCAGTTCCAGGAAAAGACCGAGAGACAGGTGCAGCAGAGTTGGCTCACCCAGGTGTGGTCAAGGCCATCTTACAGTGGCCAGCACTCTCAGACACATGGGAGAACAAGCCACAGCTGCGACAGGCACATGGGAGCATCCATTTGGGGCTTGTGAGCTAAATGGCCGATTGTTATTTTTATGCAGCAATTCAATGGCCCTTTTGGCACTAGCCTCTGAGGGGATATAAAGTCCTCTGCTCCCAGTCCATTTTTGATATCTATTCCTTGTGAGATCCAATGGCCAGTGCTGCTCTCCCTGGTAGGGTGGGAGGTGGTCATGGCTACGGATGGCTCCAGCCTGATAAGTCACTGTGATATCTGCAGCTCTGCTGCTCATCCTGGTGCCCTGGAGCTGCTTGCTCTCTCTCTCCTCTGGTGCCCATGTCTTCTTTGGGCACCAGGAATGTGGCTGTCCTCTGGAACCTCCTGCGAGTTGTGAGAGACTTAGGAACATCACCCAGTCCTACCTTTCCCCATCCATCAGGAAAATATCTCCGCTCTATATTTCCAGTCCACAGAGGCATGGATTCTCCCAGACTTCCACAGAGGAAGTAGGCTCAAGCCTTCTGTGCTCAGATTCCTAAAGCCTACCTTGGGGATCCATGATCTACTGCCTCTCTGATCCCCCAGAAAACAGTTCTGAGCTTCCTCCTCGATTATCCTCCTGTGCCTTCTATCTGAACATCAGTCCCCTTCTAAGGGATTCTCCAACAACTAAGATTCCATTTTTCTAGCCTGGGTAATCGTCATCCTTTGAAGTGGAGTGAGCTGACCTTTCGTGTCTTCTCTTCCCAATATGTTGCTGATGACACACACTCTCGCATGAACGCCCTGCAAAGCTTAGCCTCTCAATTTCTAAACTAGCCTCCTTTCCAGGCAATTCAAGATGATTCTCTGTGATGAGATTCCAGATTTGATTTTAACCCCAAAAGCCAAGAACTTGACCCCCACCATCATTACCACTATGTCTTTGGGTTTTTAATATTTTCTGGTTATGTTTGCATATAAACATTGGCAGAGAGTGGTAACTTCACACAACAAAAAAAGAACATTAAAAAAAACCACTTCGGTTAACTAACACCAGTTTATTCTGCCACAAGTGTATGGTTGAGAACCAATCTCTTTTTCTCTCTCTTTCCACTTTGTTTGTTTGGTGTTGTTGTTTTGTTTTGATTTGAGGTGAGTGGCCAATCAGTTTGGACAAAGTGATAAAGAGTTTGAGTGGAGAGGGAGGGGCAGCTGGCTTGGCTGAGAGCCAGCTGGGGAAACTGAGTCCCAGTGTCAGGGCTGATGCTGTCTGGGAGACTCTACACAAGGCGCTTGGCCTCTCAAAGTCTCATTTTTGTCCTCTATAAAATGAGGTTGGATCAGATAGTATTTTTGGTCCATTCCCAGCTTTGAAGTTTCGTGATCCTAGGATTCATGCCAAGAACGATTATGGCCAGAGCCAAATTTCTGATTTTACTGAAGTTGCCACCTCTCCTTTAGACTGACAATATTCCTCACAGTTTCAAAATCTGATATATTCTGTAATTGTTGGGCATCACATGACATTTGGACTCCCATGCAAACATCAGAATGTGGCAGGAAAAAGATCATGGGCTTTAAGGTTAGGCCACCCAAAATTGATATTAGGAGGTTTTCAGCTAAGATACCTTATAACAGTGGCTTCAACCGTAGGGATATTTATTACTTACTCAACAAAAGTCTGGAGGCAGGCAGTCCTAAGATTGGGTTGACAGTCAGTGATTGTCATTCTGGACCTGGGCATGTTCTAAGCTTCCATTTTGCCTTTTCAGTCTGTTGGCCATAACAGTCCTTGTCATCTCATGGATCTAAGGAAACTGCACTGGTCACTCTCCTCATTCTACACAATATTCCATAGGCAGGATGGAGAGGTGGATTTAGGAATATTTGTCCTTAATTCTCCCTGCCACCACTAACCTTTAATCAGGAAGAAACCCTTTCCCAGAATCCCATGATTTTCTCTTTCAACTCATTAGCCAGAATGGGTCATATGCTCTCCTAAACAAACCCTGCAAAGGGGAACAAGAGTCTGTGACCAATCATAATTCATTCCCTGGGGTGAAACAGATTTCTATAAAAACCTATGCCCCATTAGCTAGGAAAATGGGGTTGAAAGTTGTTAGGCAGGTAACAGAACCTCTGCCTTAGTTTTTAATTTGGGAACTTTTAGTTATCTGTGTGATCCTGAGCAAATCACTTGGGTCCCCTGAGCCTCATTTTCAGCATTTGAAAAATAAGCCCATCATACTCTTTCACAGGGTTGCTGAGAGAATAAAATCAGATAACGTGCATACCGTGACATATCCTGCACGCAAGCAATGGCCACACTTGCCTTCCTCTATCCCATCACTGCAGACAGCCAGAGGAGAGAGCAGCCTGCCGGAGCCATTTAGTCCCAGGTCTTAATTTCAATAAACTCTCTTTCCATGACAAGACACGCATGAGCGTTGCCAAAGTCAACATGCTGGGCTCCAGTGTTTACTGCTATGACACCTGCTGCTCTGACAGGGCTCTGTGCTGGTTTTGTACATATTGGTTTTGGACAGTGACTGCTGCAATTTTGTCTTCAGATTTCTTATGGGGGAGATTTAGCATCTGGCAACATGGCCTCTGACTGTGAGGAGTCTCCTAACAAGCATTGCAGTCGGTCATGTACTGGAATCAGCCTTCAGTGAGGACAGAGAAAGGGCATCTGCTTGGAAAGGCACTTTTTCCATAGGAGATGGTGGCCTGTTTCATACTCAGGCTGAGTTTTGTAATGGACATCTCAGATTTGCAGACATCAAGCTGAACTCTGGGATTCCCTGTTCTCTCCCTCAGGCCAACCCATCAGCTCTCCCTGCAAAACAGACCTCAAGGCAGCTTCTCACACCCCTTCCTGTGCAACCCAGTCCAGGCCTCAGCCTGGCTTGCTCCCTATCTCCCACTCTGCTCACCTCTCCCAGCACCTGCCCTCTCACCGTCAAACCACCTTCTCCATGCTGGGCATTTTGTTCCTGCTTTGGTCCCCACCCAAGCCCCACAGCTTTGCAGGTCCCAGTGAGCAGGATCACCTTGTCCATGGAACACAAGGAATTTCACACTTGAGAGACAATGTCCAGCATGGACTATATGCTCAAGAAACATGTATTAAACAAATAAGCAGATAAATGAATGAAGAGCACAAGCCAGCCATCTGATTCCACAATGGAGACTCTGCTTTGACTTGGAGGAGGTAATTAGGGAGATGACAAGCATTGCTCACAGCAAGAGTTAAATATTCTGTGGTTTTATTGGTGACAAGGGTCATGTGAAGGAGAGGAAATGAGAACATACAGCTGTCCCTTTGGTGCACTGGCCCTGGTGTCTCTGAAGATGTGATTAATTGGGTGCTGCTCATTTGGTGTGCAGCTCAAATGCTTTAATACAATTAGGAGCTGGGACAACACCCCAGAGAGCACCTCCCCCCACACACCCCATTTCAGGCAGTGTCCTCTGAGGGGCTGCATGGTGATGCACAGGCAGCTGGAGATGGGCCCCAACCCAGCATCAGGGTCTAATCTGGCTCCCAGGGCCCTGGCTGGTGGCCCCAGTAAGGTGCACACTCCTCTCTGCCACCATCTGAGGTCCTGCGCTTCCTGCTTCAGACCGACTTGGCTCTAGGACAAGAGGGAGAAGGCTGGAATCCAGCTATTTGGAGTCCCACGGAGCACTTTTGTGATCCCATGAGCCCCAGTGCCTGCTTCAGTGTCTGGTCTGTTTCAGGCAAAGTCTACAGTGGATTTTAGGTTGGGGGATTAAAAAAAAATTACTGTCTTCCAGGAAGAGGTCCAACACTGGTCCCAAACAGCCCGACCTGAAAGCGATCTCAGGTAGCTGGGATCTTTTAAGCCAGTGGCTTCTAATCAAGGCTTATGAAAATGGAATGAGAAGATTCGTGCACCATGGAGAAGATACCAGCCTGAGCTTGGTATCTTGGCAAACTGGGGCTCACCTTGGCTCTAAGAGCAGAGTGCACCCTGACAAGTTCAGGCAGAAAGGGAATTATTCAAGTGTATTAGGCAATGCACAGGATCACGGATTGGGCTGGGGTAACGGGTCAAAGCTGGTCACCAGTGTCACCCCTACACAGAAAGTGGACCGGACAGCTGCAGTTCAGCAGCCCAAGCCACTGTGGTCACCAAAACTGGGTGCAGTAGCCTCCTCCTGTGCCCAATCCTGCACGATGCCCACCTCTGAGCTGACACCAATGCAGTGGTGTGTGGAGGATGGAGCCCAAGGCCCAGCCCAAGGGGAGCTATGAATGGGAGTCCCACCTTCTATGCCAAGAAGTTGAGACACATAACACAGGGATGTTCCCAAGTAAAGAAAGTTATTCAGTAGAAGAGGGAGCACTACAGCGGGCACATGAAACAATATGTGACAAAAGTCATTCTCCACCCCAGCCCAGGGCTGGGCTTTTCTGAATCAGGGTCTATTTGGCATCAGTTCCATGGTGCCCGTGGGGCAGGGCTTGGCATGACTGGATGACACGTTACTGGGCAGTGAGGTCTGGATGCGGGGTCATGCAGGACAAATTTCCTGGTTACCAGGTTTTTGTGTCTTCTAACAGTCCCTTCTCTGAGCTCTGATCAAAATACTAATGGTGCGATTTCTCCAACAGGCTATTAGGCCAATGGCTGACTGCTGCCCAAGGGAAATAATAATAATAACAACAACAACAACAACAATAATAGTGATGATGATCATCTTATAATTTGCATTGTTCCTGGTACTGAGCCAAGCACATTAAATCTGTTATCTCTAAATACTTGCAGTAACCCCATGAATGAAGTTCATCCCACCTGACAGGTGAGGGCTGTGATTTCAGAAAGGCAGAGCCAATCACACACCTAGTATGAGGAGGGGAGGCAGGATCGCCACCAGCAGCCTGATACTGGGACTGATGCTCTTGGCTGTGACATCAGACTGTGGCTTTAAATGTGTGCATGTGAACTGCCTGGTCTCGCCCTCACACATGCTGCTCAGTAACGGCCACAGCGGGTCACATGATTACTTGCAAGGTGTGTGTGACAAGACGAGAGCTGTCCCCCTGTGTCCTTCCCAAACTATTCCCCCGGAGGAGCCCTCTCTGTGCTCTGAGGAGTGGGGCATGCAGGGTGGGGGTGCACTATGCACCCAGACTGTCTGAGCAAAAAGATAAAATCCCAGGGCTGGGGATTTAGCTCAATGGTTCTGTCACTTGCCTCGAAAGCGCAAGGACCTGAGTTCAATCCCCAGTACCAAAAAAAAAAAAGAAGAAGATAAAATCCCCTAGGTCTCAAAACTTTCATTTCAGAGAAATCTTTTGAGACCTGAACAGGGCCAGAAAACAGGCGTTGCCATCCCACCAACATCGGGAGGCCCAGAGACATGACAAAAAAGATCCGAGGCTTGTGACCATGGGGCAGATCGGAGAGAATGAACAGCCACTCTATGGGTGCTGAGAAACCCAAGGCGGCTCTCAAAGATTGTTCGAGCTCCACCTGAACCCCAATTCACCTGGAGAACTGGGCCAGCTCATGGCAGAAGCTCAGAGTTTGAAGCACAAGGGGCATGCTTGTTGGTCTTTTTGTTCACAGTCTGACTTTTTTGAAAAATGATATGAAAAAGCAAACACTGAAACTTAAAATATATTTAAAAGACTCAGGAGAGTGGTTAAAACAAAATCGAGAGGAAGGTAAAATTAGAACACAGGTATGCAAAGTGGGGGTGCTGCTCGAGGACCCCAGCACATGAGGTATTGAGGTTCCTTGTTGCAGGAGTGAGAACAGAAACCTAGTCAGCTGTTGCCCCATCTCCCAGTGTCCTTGGCTGTTTTCAGTCTTGCTTATCTGTGGTTCCTTCGGGTCAGTGCTGTTTTCCACCTGTTCTCATAAGAGCCTCCCCTCTGCGCCCTTCCTGTCCTCCTTTTCCTAGCCCATCTGCAGATTTATTTTCAGCTGTCTTTTGGCTCTGACACTGCAGGGACTACAGAGAGGTGAGCTTGGCCCACCCTTTCCTCCTGGCCCCCGGGCTGGTGTGGGAAGAGACCCATATGCCTCGAAGCAGCCAGCATCAAACAGCCAAGCTTTGGCTTCTCCTACAGAGCTCAGGGACTGCTGTGACCTCCCTCATCAGCCCTGGCTCATTTCTAATCAGCTTTTCCATTATCTCTCACTGAAGTCCTCCCAGAATCGTGTTAATTGCCTATAACTACAGTTGGGTGGTTCATTTATTTTTTCTAATGTAGAAGATCCAACTAGTTTAACCCTGTTTTTATTTTAAAACTGTGAGTTTTGTAAATTTTGGAGGCTCCGAAGCCAAAGTAGCCAGATATATACTTACCCGAGTCCATGCGCACACATCGCACATGGCTAGCATTTCCAGGCAGACCTTCCGGGTGTGGAGTTCATGGAGGTGGGGAAAATGATCCAGAAGCCTGTTATGATCTGGAGTGATCTGGAAGCAGCACAGCCCCATCACCAACCCAGCCACACTAGCAGTACTTTCCTCTCCACAACTACCACCACCAGTATCATCAGCACCCTCACTATCAGCACCAGCACCACACCAGCACTACGAGCAACACCATGTCATCACAACTGCCACCCACACCATTAACACCAGCTCCATCACTACCCATCCCCTCAGGTCTATCACCACCAACAACACCATCATCACCGCATCCTCAACCACCCCATCACCACCACCACAGAAAGCCTCATGCGGTCACAGGCAGGCATATACTCACTTGCAGGATGGATCAAACCTTTTGAAATATAAAAACTCCCATCAAAGTAGACCTTGAAGAATGTGGAGAAATAAAAACAAAGTAAAAATGGAGCAATACAGCCATACTAAATCACTGAACAGGTTGAGTAAAATAGGGTTGGTCAAGAGGTGTGAATTTTGGAGATTTATCAAAAAAAAAAATGAAGTTGCAAGGTAGAAGAAATATTGCCTGCCCTGGGCAAGGGATGGGGTAAATCCAGGACAGCTAGGACATGGAGGCCAGGCTTGAAATGAACTGATCTGACCCAGTAGCCCAAGGAAAGAGGCCAGCAGCAGAGTAGGGTAGTCTGGGGAGTGGGAGACAGGGACCCCAAGTCAGAGCTGGAACGTGTGCCCACCAGCACTCTGAGCCACCCTGAGACTCTAATGACCTAGTCTATGAAATGTCATTGACCTGCGAAAGTCAAAGTTTTCTCACTATTCAGAGTTAGACAAAAATGCAGACGATACGTCCAGCTCAGGAGAATAGGCTCCTTAAAGTTTTATGTATGTTAGTTCCCTTGTTTCAGTTTTGAGACTCTCTTTTTAAAAGGAGTGAGTAGACAGATTGAAGAGAGAAGGGGCGGGGAGGCCTGTGTAGTTGAAGGTCCAGAAGGTGGAGATGCCAGCCCATCATCCCAGACTGGTCACCAACCTTTCTGTCACTTTTGTACTGAGGATTGAGCCCAGGGCCTTCTTATCCAACTATGTCTTCAGCCCTTTTTTATTTTTTGTTTTGAGATAGGGTCTTGCTAAGTCACTAAGTTGCCCAGGTTGGGCTCAGACTTGTGATCCTTCTGTCTCAGGACCCAGAGTGCTGGGATTACAGGTGTGCACCCCTATACCTGGCTTGAAATGTCACCTCTGATGTGCTATTCATCTAATGGACTTTCCATTGTCCAATCTCTGCTTAAATGCAAATGTTCCTGGGAGAGATAGGGCCTTACACCCTTAGGCCTGGGGTAGCAGCTCTCAGCCTCTGGAATTGTTTCGGCCAGCCCCTTTTCCTGTGGTCCTTGAGTATATTATCAGCTGATACTTAAATTTTCCAAATATCCAGGGAGGAAAGAGCAGCCAGAAAGTACAGATCTCAAATGGACCAGGTGGGAACCTTAGTATTCAGATGGAAAGAATGCTCATTCGAAGTTAACCCTAACGGTTCTAAACACATACACCCAAAGTATGTACTGGTACCAAGAAGCTAGTCCAAAGTCTCAACATTTGGGAAGTACTCTTCCCTGGCCTCATGCCATATTCATGAATGGTTGAAAGAGGTGTGTTCGGGTTCAAGGTTCTTAGACTCTACTGCCATTAGACCCTTCTGAGCAGCATTTGAAATCTCAGGAGCCAGAACACAGCTGGAAGACTAAGAGCAAAAACTCTAGCATCAGTACTGTAAGTGATGATTCAGATGGGCAGCCATATCTGAGGCCCAGTGGAGAGGGAAACCCAGGAGGTTTCCTCCTCTGGAACTGGCTCTGCTCACCATGTGGCTTCAGCTAAGTGTCTTGGAGTCTGCCAGACTGGCTGCCTTCACCTGTGAAGTAGGAGGAGCAATTCTCCCTTCCCAGGGTAGTTGTGAGGATTACAGATAATGTGTGTAAAAGAGCCCCAGGCATTGGTGGGGCTGGCAGCAGGGAGACATTATTATTTGTAATTTTAGTGATTAGTGATTAAGAAATGGAGGCACTGAGGTGGCCTGCGTGCCCACCTGGAAAAATCCAAGGTCCCTTTGAGCTCCAGCAACTTGAGACTCTGCCATCAAACTGCTGCCATCAAGTTTGGTGAGGTGGTCCTGAGTCACCTGGAAAGACAAATCTTATATACCAGGCACATACCTCCAACACCTGAACCCACACACAACAAAATAGGGTACCCAGCTCCTAACTCATTCTCTACCCATACACCCCAGTGTCCTGGGACTCTCCTTTCCACAGGCATGGCTTGCAAACTCTTATCTGTCTTTGTTACCAGCCCTTAATGTCCTGGCTAATGAAGAGGGCCCAGGAGTGCCAGGGAGTGCCATAGACCCATAGACCTTTGGGCAGTGCTGCAGGCAGATCAGGGCCTCAGGGTTTTGGGGCCCCAAGAAAGGGTGAGGTGTTGAGGAATTGGATTTTGCAATCCTGGAGCAACTGACATTTGGGGTGACTCTATCTTTTGAGGCCTATCCCATGTGTTGCAGGATGTTCTATCCACTAGGTGCTAGCTGCACCCCCCAGCTGTGACATCAAAAATATCTCTAGGCACTACCTAACATGCTGGTGGGAGGGGTAGGGACAGTGGGGATTGCTCTCCTCCCTCCCACTCCTCCCCCTCTCACGGAGAACCACTAATGTGGACGTACATCCTTCTAAGCAGGAAGCAGAAAGGAGGAATGGCGTTCCTTGATGTGTCAAAATAAATGCACACCAGAAAGAACCACCCTGTAAAGGACAAAGGTGTTTCCACCACAAATGGAGTTGGCAGGAACTGAAAGGACAGGAATGGGATTTTCTTCTTCAAAGTGTCCTTCACAGGGCCACAGTGGAGCCTGGGGGCTGCCGCCAGGGACTGGACCTCACACAGCCAAGGTGACATGGTGACAGATGCCCACAGGCTCCTGGAGGCTATTGAGGACAGCCCTCTGCCTACAGGGCCTCCTGTCTGTCCCCCTACCCCCTTTCTTCCTATGCAACAGCTCTTTTTGCCTGCTCCTGAGTGCAGAGTGCAGAAATGGTGGTGGTGGGTGGGGCATGATACAAAATAATATATAATATATGGTAATATAAAACAGTATGCAAACGAATACAGTACTATACTCATACACCACGTGCAGAGGGAAAAGATGTGGCAGGAGACACACCAAAAAGTCAGTACGGTTATGGAAGCTGGGATTTCAGGTGACTCTTTGCATTCACGTGCTAATCTTACATGTTTTCTCATTTTTCCACCTTGAACATACAGTGAACTTGTAGCAAGAAAAGCAAAAGTCATTCAAAAGCATGAGAAAAGTAACCACTTTAGAAGGCAAAGGAAACCCAAGTCGCCAGGAACACCACTATTTCCGTTTTGTTACCTACTGTGGGGAAGGTGTCCCGCTGTGTTGAAGGTCCCGAGTTCGGAGAGGGGGTCAGGGTGGAAATAAGGAATTCCGAGAGGATGCCGCCTGCAACCACAGGAGGGACGCCGGGCAGGAGTCCCACTGGACAGCTGTGTCCAGAGCTGCGGCGGCCGCTGTCCTCCACAGGACCAGTGTCTTGGCAAAGCGCAGGGTGGCGCACGCAGAGCACAGGGGACCAGGCTGCTGCTCCGTGTCAAAAGGCGGCCCGGCCGAAGTGGGCGACACAACTGACTAAGGGACCTGTGACCACACCTTTAGGACACGTGGGTGGGCCGGGGTTGCGCGCGCTTGTGATGGGGACAGTCGGCTTCGGCGTTTCCAGGAGCTTTTAGTGACCTTGCTTCTTGGGAATGGCATGAAAAACAAAAGAGCAAAACGCAGTCACGTGCGGCGGGGACCGGAGGTGGCGAGTGTCCTCGCAGTCTCGGAAAGGGACACGCCCACCGCTGGCCCGAGTTGCCGGTCTCGGACAGCGCCCCCTATCGAGTGACCGCGCGCCACGTCGTCTCCGCCAGTGTCTCCAGCGCACGGAGATGGCAGCGGTCACGGGCCCGCAACCCTGCCGCCCTCTGCTGGCCGAAGCGCGAACGACACTTTCTCGCGCTTCCTGCTCCAGCGGGGACGCCTACGCGCCCGGTGCCCTTGAAAACACCGAGGCAAGGGGACCGCGTGACAGGGGACACGGTGGCAGGGTGGGCTTAGCTTAGTAGCAAAGGCCTACCGACGCCAGAAGCTAGCTGCGTGGCCTGGTGGCTCACTGGAGCGCGAGTGGGGTGGACACTTGTCTCGCCGCGATGATTCGCAGAGGGCTGAGTGGAGAGGAGCACTGAGCGACTAGACGCGGACTCAGTTCCTCCAGGACCTGGTGGTGACGGGAACAGCCCGCCATCCAAGCAGTACCACCACAAGCCCAAGGACATGGGGAAGTGGATGGCAGCTTCCTGGAGGAGGTGGCGCTGGAGCGTCCTCGGGTCACCAGAGGGCGGAGGGCGCTGCAGGAGGGCGTGGGGTCGCTTTCCTCGGACTGCCTCGCCACATCGCCACGGACCGGCTGGCTTAACATATTTATTCTCTCAGGGTTCTGGAGGCTGCCCTGCTGGCAGAAGACTCTAGGAGGACCTGCTGGGTGCCCCTCCCTCCTCTGCTCCTGCGGAGCGGGGCTCTCTGGGGTGCACACCTCCTCTGTCCTCTGCTTGCTAGAACAGCAGTCTCTGTGTAACTTCGTGTAACTCGGTTACATCCGCAAAGACCCCTTTTCCAAAGGTCACAAGTCCTGGAGGTCTTTTGTAGGGTTGCGACTCGGCCCATGGCTGGCGTGGTTGGAATGGGCGTGGAAATTTGGCAGAGGGACTGTGGACTCTGCGGCGGGGGTGCCGAGAACACCACAGGATCTCGGTGACCTGGGTGATCAGGGAGCCTGGGCAGGCATGAGCCTGGTGCAGACTTCTACTCCCCCAGGAGAGTCTGGGCATGCGTACTTCTTGGCTGCATGGGGGTTTTAGATCCACCCATATACAGTTGGTAATGCTTTATTTTTAATTCTCAAAATTTAAAGAAAAGTTCCATCACTTTTTCTAGTTTGGAGTAAGGGGAGGGGCTGAGAGAGCACAAGATAAAACGAAGGTTTAAGAGCCACCCCAGTCCCAGCGCCCAGTGATAACTGCCTGGAAAAGGTGCATCTACGTGCGTAAAAGGTTTTGATGGCACTGTTCACACTGAAAATAATGCCACCCCTTTGGCTGCTATCACTTTTGCCATCACTTTGTAAATCCAATTTCTCAGCGTTTTAAGAGGGCTATTCATCCTTCAAAATGTGTCCCACAGTTAGCACCAGGTGCCTCTGTAGGTGGCAGGTGCTTTGCTCCTGTGGTGTGGTGGAGGAGGAAAGTCTAGATCTGCCTGGGGGAACCCAGGGGAGCCCAGGGAAGGATGTCCTATGTCCAGGTGAATTAACCAGAACGTGTTGCTGCTCCGTGTCAAAAGGCGGCCCGGCCGAAGTGGGCGACACAACTGACTACGGGACCTGTGACCACACCTTTAGGACACGTGGGTGGGCCGGGGTTGCGCGCGCTTGTGATGGGGACAGTCGGCTTCGGCGTTTCCAGGAGCTTTTAGTGATTTTGGTTCTCGGGAATGGCATGAAAAACAAAAGAGCAAAAAGCCGTCAAGTGCGGGCGGGGACCAGAGGACCAGAAGGGGAAAGGGAGCTTAGAGGGAAGCGCCCTGAAATCAAGGCTGAGTTGGATTCAGAGAGGGAGTTGAGAATGGAGGGTCGGAACCAAGTGCCTGAATGACCAGTGCGAGCCAAGCTGAGCTCCCCTTCTGGGTGGGGCTCAGGCTAAGACACAGAGGCCCCCAGGGGCTTAAAGGAGCCAGACTAGATGTGTTGGGAGAGTGGAGTGTGTGTGTGTGTGTGTGTTGTAGCTTCTTTTGAACAAAACAGAGTTCTGTGTTACAACTGCTAAATAGCAATAGCATCAAATGGTAAACTTTCTAATCTGATAGGATAAGACTTCAAAAAATAAATGTATGAGACAACGGTATCCATTGGACTATCGCTCGGTGTGTCTTTCCCCTAGCTTAGGTGAGATTCCTTTGTCCTGACCCTGCACCAGAATTCACTTTAGAGTTAACCCAATGGCAGCTGGGTCCTCTTTTAGCTCTTCTGTCTTCCAACCAGCCAGGTTACCTCCCTTTTCTCTGATCCTTTTCATGGCAGAAAAAAAAAAAAAGGAATGATTTTTGGATCTCTATGCTAACTAGCAAATTCCCCAAGAGTGTTTTTCTCCAACCAGAAGTGTACATTTCCCAACCTCTAGCTCCAACTATTTCCAGGCAGCTAGGAATACTCCCCAAAGTTTGAATAATGCTTGCTTATGATGAAAGTGAGGCATTGCAAACAGCTCTGCTTGAGGTCAGTTTATACAAACTGCTCGCCCTTGGAAAGTTCTGTTACGATCCCAGGCCCACAGCAAGCCAGGCTCATTTATACAAACAACTAAAAACTGTGTTGGTACACAAGATGTTTGGTGTTGAATTTATCCCAAATGCCAAGTCAGGATTTCAGATACCTCCTGAAATAAGAAAGCTACGATGGGAAAATTTCAATGGCATTTATTTTTATTTATAATTTACACCCTGTCAGCTTCTAAAAAGATTGGAGTCAGTTCCAATAAAAGACAAGTGCTCAAAAAGTTTTCTAAAATTAGAAAATGGAAAACTCATGAAGGAGGGGGAAGCAGGGAAGGTAGGATTATGTTCAGTTCTGAGCTTTCTAGTAGCTAAACAAAGATGGAAATGCCCAGACTTTTCATTATATGAGCACAGAAAATATAGTCACAAAGCAGTGGATTAGCTCTGTAGGGACTGTTGCACTGTGTTCATTTGGTGACCCCTACAAAGGCCTCTGAGGAAGATGACAGGGAGGGTCCTGTTCTCTCCACCCATGGCTAGGGCAGTAGGCACATGGGCCAGCAGGCAGGACAGGCCCTGGGCATTGGTGGGACACCAGGCTGCCCCAGACTAGGCCAGCCCCTCACTGCAGAGAGCCCTGCTTCGCTGCTCCCTTCTCTTAACTGAAGGACCCCCAAGGACCACAGGGCCCTTCATTTCCTCCTGCTCAGTGGGCCTCAAGCTCACCACCAGTGCTGGGCCTCTTCCCTGGGGCATCCTCTCCAGGGCACCAGTTCCACCGATGTTTACACCTCTGGAACCGAGGAGGAGCCAGGGTAGCTAGAGTGGGGGTGGAATCGGACAGCCGGCTGGGTACCCATAACACATGTGCAGTGCAGGATGGAGCTGGGGCTGAGTGGGGAGAAAGGGCCAGGCCCTGGGTCGGGGCCAGGTCTGCCCCTGCCCTGTCCTGTGAGCCCCTGTGGAGCTGCAGGATTCTACATCTGAGCCTGGCCTCCCAGACTATGGAGCTACATTTGTCAAAGGAAGCTAAGCATAGTTTACTTACCGACTTGTTAGTCTGATTTGTAACCGGTCCACAGAACTTTTAGATGCCTAGACCTCCATTTGTTTTCTTGCCTCAGGCCTGGCAAAGGCACAAATTTGGGGATAAAACTGTTTCTCATGTAGTCTGCCTTGGCAAATGGGGCATGGCTGGGAGGTGGTGTATATCAGATGTGGATTTTACTCTGGATTGTGACATTTATTAGATATGTGACCTTGGGCCAGTTATTTTACCTGGTTTGAACCTCAGCCATGTGACCTTGGGAGAAATCCCTTAACTTCTCCAGGTCTTTGTTTTCTGCTCTGCACAACGAGGATCATAATACTACCTCGTGGGGCTGTGGGAGGATGAAACGAGTCAACCCCTGTAAAGCTTTCGAATGGTTCCTGACTATCGTGCTATGTAAGTGCCATTATTATTAGGAGCGGACACTGCTCCTCCCCAACGGGCCTCATCTAATTGCTTCCCAGAGGGACTCCAGACTATAGGATCAGGCCTGTGCTGCCTCTCCCTGTGCTCAGTGGCCTGAAGTCTCTCGAGGGGCCTTGAGGTCCTGCTGCCTGTGGGTCCCGATCCCCTTCCCTGGATGCAAGCTGACCTCCCTGCCTCTAGTGCTTTTACAGGAAGCCTGTGGCCCAGATCTTACCATCTGACTGAAGGGTCCCAGCTGAGGTCACTTACAGCCACCCTGCAAGTCAGGCCACCATCTCCCTTAGGGCAACAACGCAGGGGCCTGTCATGGCTCTGCCACTTGCTTTCACGCTCTCTCTCTCTCTCTCCCTTCCTCCCTCTCTCTCTCTCTCTCCTGGAGGTCGAACCCAAGGCCTTCACAGAGCTATATCCCCATTTTAAGACAAGGTCTCACTAAGTTAATAGGTTGCCCAGACTGGGCTTGTGGTCCTCCTACCTCAGCCTCCCAGAGTGCTGGGATTATAGGCTCCTGCCACCATGTCCAGGTATTTTCTCTCCTTTCAAAAAAGAAAGTGAGGACCAGATCTGTGGAGGTACATCCCACCCCTCAGTGCTCCCAGCCATTCAGACAGGTCCCTCTGGTCCTCTGGCTGGGCCCTGTGCCTCCTGAGGTCCCCTGAGGTGGTGCCTTGCTCCTGGCCTTGCTCTATTGCCCACAAAGTGCCTTTCCCTCCTTGCTGTTGATAAAGGGAGGCCGTTGTGCCATGCCCCCACCTAGCACCAACCAGCCACTGAATAATTGTGCCATAGGTAATGAAGTGACTGAAAGAAAATCTCAATGCCACATGTTACAAGCTTAGAAAACTTAATGAACATTGTATTCCCAGTGCTTACAGGCAAACCCCAAGCCTCTCTGTAAGCCAGCACAGGCCTTTCATAAATTGGCCCTCACCCCCTTTCTGACGAGATTGCTCTGCTTGGCCCACCCAGGCCACTAGCCTCTGGCTGGCTTCTGCTCTGCTGTGTCCCACCCCTCACCCATCTCCGTGACCCCTTCCTCTCCTCCTTCCAGGTCATTCTCCACTCTGGGCCCAGGAGGCAAGGACTCTCATTTGCACTGTCCCTTGGCTTCCAGGGTCATCAGCCACACCAGTCTTAGCTAAGATTTTAGGACCTCGCCTGCCTGTCCAGTTGTATCATCCCCAGCTTGTGGACTGAGACTTGCAGGACACCTATGTGCTCATTCACATGGAGCCCAGCACCAGTCTGTGGGGCCTTGTGCTGTTGGGTCCCTTTGCTCAGCCCACTCACAGTGGGGTTCATCGGGGCAGTAGTGCCCTCCAACTGCTTCCCACACCTCTGGTGCCTGGATGAAAGTAAGGATCCTCCCACTGCCCTGAGAGCCAGTGTGAAGTGCCCAGGCTGGGGTGTGGTCTGATGTAATTTCAGCCCAGTGAACACAGTCACTTGGAAGAGTCCAACTGTAGTGACTCCCAGAAGCCCGAGAAGCTTGTTGTGGTAGCACGCAGGCTGTCAGTGAGATGCATCCCTGGGACAGACACCAGTGATAGCGAGCGCTATCGTCAGAGGCAGGAGCACAGTAGGGCAGTGGCTGTCAGACTGTGGCCCCTTGGGCAGCTGCAGCAGCAGCCCAAGGCACTGGGCAACCTCATGGACCACCCAGGGACCCCAGAGCTCGAGAGTCTGAAGAGCAAACTCTGTTAAGAGCAAGTCAGTTACTGCCTTGTAAGGAGAAAGGTGGAGGACAAGATGTTCGCACATCATAAGTATAACAGCATCCCCAGGGAACTTGTGAAAAATATAAATTGTCTCCACTCAGATGGGCTGAATCAGGAACCCTGTGTGTGGGGCCAGGAGTCTGTGAATCTCTGGATGATTCAGACTTGGGCCAAGGTTTGAGAAGCACGGGTCTAGGCTGGGTAGTGATGGCGAATAAGCCACCATGTTGGCCCTGTTCACCCCAGCCTGGAGGCATCTCAGTCATCCCCTATGCTCCCTAGTATCCACGGTCCCACAGAACTCAGATGTGTACATGGCTGAGGTAGGGATGTCCCTGATGATGCCCAACTCACCAGCAGCTGTGGCCTCTGAAGCCAAGCCTGAGGGAGATCACACCTGCTCAGTGACAAATGAATCATGGGCAGATGCTAGAGGGCCAAGCACTGGAAGCTGGTCCCAGCTCCAGCTGGAATCCGCCCTAATGGGTAAGAGGAAGGTATGCGCTATGGAAGAGTGTGCTGCTTTTAGTTGGTGCTATGGGACTAATGTCAGCTCTAACATCCCAGCTCTACAGGTAGGTGTCATGCGCTGCCTACTGCATTAAGCGTCACACATTTTATCTCATTCAACACTCTTACCAACATGGGGACATGGGAGTTCCTTGCCCATTTTAGAGCTGAAGGCAATGGGCCTGCATGGCGTCATTTGCCTGACATCATCCTGGCTGTCAGTGGTGTGCCTTTGGGTGGAGAGGGTCCTGGCTGGGGCTGAGGGTCAGAGCTGGAGGAAGGCTGGAGGCTGAAGTGGAGAGGGGGCTCCAGGGCAGACTCCTGCCAAGTGCTGTGAAGAGCTGTTCAAATGGTGATAATGGTGGGTTTGTTACGAAGCAGTTTTAGCTGCAGAGAAATGTTTATTGGTGAATCAGAGCATTGAACAGACTATTACAATGGGCATGAAAATGAATGAGGCTTGGAAATGCCTGCTCCAGATGCAGGAAGGTTTCAGGGATGTTTTCTAGGGCAGCACTTGGTGCTAAAGCTTCCCGAAGACCCTACTGAGTTCCTGGAAATGTCTCTGCCTCCCTTTGGCCCACCTGTAACTGACCTGTGCTGGATATTGGTGCTGAATAGTGTGCCATTGGGCACCCAGCCCCAAGCCTTGGGCTTGCACTGCTCTTTGGCCACTGAGCACTTATTGAGCTGGTGATTTAGAAGTCTGGAGCCACAGGAAATAAAGCCATTGGTTGGTCAGAGAGGCCTTCGGTCTAGCAGACTCAGCCTGCCATGTGTTTGAGAAAGTTGGTTTTAATTTTAGTGCTTATTGCCCAGGCACGGAGTGCAGATCACACACTGGAAAGGACCATATTAACCTGGCAGCCTAACTTTTCCTGACAACTCCTGTCGCCTCCCAGCAGACACAACCCAGGAAGCCAGGTGACCTGGGGACTTGTCATGCTGGGTAATTAATGTGTGACAGCACTCAGTGAAGAGTGATTTAGTGACTAGTGAGAAGGAAGACACATTGCTGAGGCTTACATTAAGTGCACAGATTGGGGAGATTGGGTGGACTTATTCGTCTTTGTAGGGCATATTAGGTTCAAAGGAATCAGGTGGTGGGCTTGTTTGTCTAATTTATTTGACTAACAATTCTGTGACCAGGTGGCCTGGCCCAGGTATTCCCGGGTGCCCTTCCTGATCCTAAGTACTCTCAGAGTAAAATTTCAACTTGTGTTTTCTGGAGACAAAACAAAACCCTCTACCCCAGAAAAGAGGAAGTTCTAGGTGGCTTTGCCAGTACAATACAGGGGAAGAGTGGAGTTTCAGAAAGAGGTTCAGGGAGTGTTTCTGCTCTCAGGGAGAACCCTCAGAGGCCAGGCGCGGGGCAAGGCTGCCTCACTCCTTGGTGGCATATGAGGAGGTCACTTGGAAGAACATGTGTGTAAGGATCTTCACCTGATTATTCTTGTTTAGCAGGTCAAAGTTTGTGAATGTGTCAGGGTCAAGCCTGATGGCTTCTAACTTTTAAACTATTTGTCACAGGTCTAGGAGTTAGACACCCCCCCCCAAACTGGGGACGTAGAAATTAATTTTTCATCATTGTGATGTGATTTTCATTCTCTTTAGTATTGCAGTAAATGTGGCAGCAAATGTTGGCTTCACCAGGACCTGGCTGTACTCAACATGCAGCTGCTTGGATACTTCAGTCCTCTTTCCTCCCCTTCTCCCCTCGCTCTGCCTTCCTAGTCTATGTTTATGGCTGGGTCTCAACCCAGAAGGAACAATCTGAGGATGAATATATACATTTCTTAAAACCTCACCTGACCCTGAGCTTTTGAACCCAGCCCTCACTCCTTGCTCTTTCAGTAACATCTGGAACACTGAGAAATTTAGCTAATGTACCCCTGAGCAGAATGTGGATCCCACTTGCAAGTTAAATTTCTACAGCTCCCCCGGAGAGTATCCTGGGAACTAGAGATTATTTCCAAAGACATAGGGAAAACTGGGATGCCAGCTGATTTGTTGGACAGATCCAGATCTTGGCAGGTGGAAGTGCAACTTTACTTCCAACTAAAGAGCCAGGTCAGATGCAGTGTCGTCCCACTACCTGCATTCCCTAGGCACTGACTATGGTGGATAATAGTCTCTCACTGATACAGGGAGTCAGGACACTTGACAATGTGCTGTTTCCATGGATATTTTACTATAACCATTTGTAAAATCTATGAAAAGGGAAGCAGACCTGGCCCACAAGCAAGCTGAGAGCAAAGGTTTGCCTCAGTCTTTTGACAGGTCTTATTTTACCTTTCCTGAGTTTTGCTGTACTAGAATTCTTAGCTTTGTTGCCTGGAGCTCAACTACAGGAACATCTCCAAGTAGCTGCAGCCACCAGAGATTGAAGGGAAATAGGATGCAGGTAGTGGATGCAGCACTGGCTCTCCCTTAGTAACCCTCAGGTGGTTTCCATTTGAGGATGTCCGCTGTGTGGGCCTCACTCAGAGGATGAAACAAAGGGACCCAACCATTATAACAGGGGCAGGTAGAGCAGACACTCGGTAGTAATAAACACATACTCATTACCTGGCTTGGTAGAGCAAAGGTGCAGCCTCTAAAGCTGGCCATGATTCTGTAAGGAGGGTTAAAGTCAAGCCCTTTCTGAACTTTTGTCAACTCATTCTTTTAAGGCAGTGCATGCATGCCGGGGAGCTGGAGACCAAAGGCCCAGAGTGGCACGTTTCAGACACCCTCTTGGATGTATCCTAGGGAATATCACCCAGCAGGCTGCAGACCTGGAAAACCACCCTTACCCTGGAATGTCAGGGGAAGTATGAAGACTGATTTTTGTAGCATTTTCAGGCCAGCAGGTAACAGGTGTTAGTAATGTGCCAAGTTTTCTGTTTGCCTGATTTGGCTTCTTAGGAGAGTCCATTAAGAATAACTGTTATTTATCCCATGTCTTTGAGTATATTTATGCATTTGCTTGATCATTTTTTTACTATTGTTCATTTTTAAGTAATAATCATGCCTCATCAAATGGTAATGAGGCAAAGGACCTGATCCAGCTGATGTAAGAAATATAAATTGAGGTCTTAAATCACTTTGCTAATACTGAAACTATGCGCGCCTCCTGGTAACGGTGATCCTAATTTTCTTCAAAATGGAATGAGTTATTTGCCATCAGACAAAACTTGCTAACAGCCTCAACTGTTACAGATTCATGTCTCTGCTGGTAAGAGATGCTCGCTGGCCTCCTCTGTGCTCACAAAACCTCAGCCTGAGACAATCCCACTAACAGCAATAGAGCCCCAAATACTTGCTGAGTCATTCGGTGACTTTTGGCAGAAAGGAAAACACCTCACTTGAACATGATACGATGCTATAAAATACGCATTTTACTAAATTTCATTGGAAATTTAACTATTTGAAGAAATATGTTTATATTTTACCTGTGTTTAACTATTTGTTTTAAAGAAGATACACGAAATGAGGTGAAAATACACAACATTCTCTGCAAACCAAATCTAGCAGAGATTAAATTTTGCCCCAAGTGAAATAGCTAAATTCAGTGCATTTTAATTACTTTTGTCCCTATGGGCACCCCCTTAATTTCTTCTATTTTCCCCATAGGTTGTGATGATAAATTGGCAAGCTCACTCTCATACTATCTGTGAAATCAAACACAATGTATGACAGGCAGGAAGATCAGGTTCCACTTTTTGACTGAGCAGGCTCAGCTTTTTTCTGTGTCAGCGAGCTGGGATGAGGATGTGAGGGAGGACTGCCCACCACCAGCTCCAAATGGCTGGGCTTAGGACATCTGCTCACTCTCTGTATCACGGGAATCCATGTTTCTTCCAGTGATAGGCTGGAGCCACGTGGTGAGGCAGTTCCCACCTCCTATTTTCCCTTCCCAGATTGTTCAAAAGTCATATTTCTTTTGGACTGGAAAAAAAGAAAACCCAGCAGCTGGTGGATATGTTATTACAGGGCAGCGATAACTTACAAGAATACTCCCTTTGTCTTAAAAGAATCCCAAGGCCTTTAAGCCACTCCTCCCTGCCCACTGTGTTTTCTTCATGTGGCTTTCTTCAACAGCTCTCTTGGACACTGAGATTCTAAGTGTAAAGCTTAATACTCACCTAATCAAAGCCACATCCTTACCAAAAGCCTCCTTAATGTTGGCTTAGACTGGAAATGGAAATGCCAGTGTTATCCCTCCTTTAAAGCATTTCTAGTGCTCAGCCTCCATGAAATGGATTGCTTATGGGGAGATAATGTCTGTTCTATTCCTTTTTAAGTCTGTGAAAAATGTCATCCTGGTTAATAGGGTGATTAAAGCTCTTTATGCTCCAGGAGATAAATGTGATTATGTTTGTCATACTCTACCCAAGATAAAGACAGCAAAGAAGGCAAACTTGAAATTCCATAACAATTCCTCTCTTCCATATCCAGGAACATTCAGAACTCAATACACAGATGGTACTTCACATAAAGAATAACATTATCTGTTAAACATTTTTCCTTTCCATTAACCAATTTAACAATATGCCTCTGGTATAAAAGGAATAGACAAATGACTATATCTTCTGATATCTGAGTCCTGACAGTGGAACACCACTGTACTTACATTGTTTTTCCTCTTCTTTCTTTTCTCTTCGAATTTTTATCTTTGTTACTTCATTTTTGCTTCTAAAATGCAATTGGAGCCTACGCTTTGTACCTATTCCAGGAAATCTGTCCCTGTCAACCTTCCCTCCATAGGTGACTCACAAGCATTCCTATGGGAGTCAGACCCCTGCCATCTGTCAAGGACGACAGAAGTCAAGTCTAAGGGCAGGGTTTTGTCAGTATTAGACATACCACACAAGCAAGTGTTCACTCAATCCTGCAGCACACATGCATTCAGCCCTCCTTGTGTCAGGCCCTGGGAGCACAGCCCACCTACTGTGGCACTGGCTCCTTCCTGAGACCTGGCTGCCACCCTCCCAGTACACTCAACCTCTGCAACAGGCGCCGCCACAGGTTCACATGGCCTGTGAGGAGTCTCTACCCTCAAGGAGTTTGCAAGGCAGGACTCCATTAAACAGAACCACAGCTCATAATGATTTCTCCTTTTATCACTCTAGCAAGCTGAGAATTTCTGTTTTTTCCTACCCAGGAGAGGACTTTTAAAAATCAATAGGCCTTCTCCATCTCAGGAAGACGAAAATCAAGATCCTAGCAGATATAGTTGCAGGTTGTGCCCATTCTCTGAAGGAGAGCCTGGAATCAGACACAACTCATGTTGGCTCCTGTGTTTCCTTCGTTGCATTCATAGGCCAGAAATACTTTCTTCACAGAGATTTAGCGAAAAATGGAAGACGGGTGAAGAGTTTTTTACTGTCCACATACGCTGATAAACTTCACAATCCTTTCCTTTTGATCTTAGATTTTTAACAGGTTACATGTGAATCCCAAATACCAATTACACATGTTTAATTAACAATATGGCAACTTTAATAGGGTAATGTGGTCTATAGAAAAATGTTACATTATGCACTTGACATTTCATTTAAAATTTTCCCTTAGAACTAAAAGGTTTCATTGTAACTGAAATTTCAAATGTACTTTATTAAACCTGATTGGTGACTAATTAGAGACTAAGCAATTCTAAAGAAATTGCACAACCGGTTTTCCACCAGAGGTTATTTCTCTGAACATACTGACATATTAAAAGTATTTCTCTTCTTTAAAATTTTTAATTTAAAGTAAAAAAGTTGCATGTAGACATTATCCTCCATCTGTTTTCTGGAAGAGATCATGGAGTACATGAGAGGTTTGGGTATGTAAGAATTAAGGAGGAGGTGACAACACTGAGACTCAGTACTCAAGTGACTTTCTGGTTTAAAGTATTTAAGATAGATGACAACTGAGCAGCTTTACTTTATCAACTGAAACGAAACTACAAGTAATGATCAGGGATCCAGAACCAATTTCTCAAAAAAGTGTTTTTTATACCCATGATTATCATCCTTAGTATTTCAGCCCAACTGTACCTCTTCAAGTTATCACAATCTGCTACTGGCTTTCTGTCCTAAGTGTAAGAATTTATAGGGCCATCAAGTGAAGTCACCAAGTAAGTAACTGGCACGTGTGTGCCTGCTCTGAATCAGACTGCCTTCAGGACCATGAGCCATACTCAGTCCCTGCTGTACTTGGATTCACCACTGGACCTGGCACTTTGAAGTCTGGCTAATGGGAACAAGTCTTCCAAATTCTCAGTTGTATATCAACAAGAAAGGCTCTTAAAACTTATTTAATTAGATACACTGAATTATTACTACTGTTAAGGGCCTAATTGTAAAGATTTTCTATCAGACTTTTACTATACATTTTTTTTCAGGTGTGAAACACGGTTTATTGTTATAAACAGAAGTGTTTTCCTCTGGGACCTCTCCACCTGTGGAAGTTATCCCAATAATTATTTTTAAATACTCAACTTTAGGAAAACTGCCTCTCCCCAACACAGCCACAGCCACAGCCACGGAGGAAGACCACCTGCTCAGGGGGAGGCTGAATGCCATCAACAATCTGCACGGGTCCTCGGGAGAAAGCACTCCCAGTCCCTTTTCAGTTGTGCTGCCTCTGAAGCCACCCTTTCTGCAGTGATTGCTTTGGAATTCATCTGTGCTCATCTCATTTAGATTTCAATGCTTCCTCCCACTCAACAGCTGATTTGGAGTTCTTGGGAATTGTTGGAAATATTGATTGCATTTTACTTTGGAAGTCTTTCATCTAGAAGAAGAAAAACAAATCAGTCATCACATGTCAGAAAAGGGAGAAATAGCCAAAGCTATCAGAAGCGACACCTTTGTTGACTGGAGAACACTTCACTGTCATAGGTGCAAAGCAAAGGAATACTAATAAAAACTGAGGTCTCTATACTAGCTACGTGACAGAACAAAGAATATACTTCTTTTCTTCTTCCAAGTATGAATCCATTAACTAAATAACAAAACTTCACTCTTAGTCTGGAAGACAACATGCCCCGAATCATCAGTCCTCCAGAATATGGTTTTGCTATCAGAAGAATGGTATGTATCACTGGCTTTCATGTATAAAGATGCAGTGGAGGATGGGATTTCTATCCACCTGAATAAATGAATATACTCAGGTCAATTCAAAGTTAAAATTTTAGAGCCAGAGGGAAAGAGTAGAGAGAAGACACTTAGGAAGGGTTTAATAAAGAATGAATCAATTGGGCTGGGGATTTAGCTCAGTGGTTCTGTTGCCGCAAGCACAAGGTCCGGAGTTTGAGCCCTGGTACCCCGGTACCAAAAAAAAAAAAAAAAAAAAAGAATGAATCAATGGATGGCAGATAACTTGGCATGTTTCATGTGCTATTCAGTGTGGAAACCTATGTAGAAGTCTTACCAGCAGAAGTTGATCTGGAATTGGCGAGTCAGAGCAGGGGGCTGGGTGATGTGTCTATGCAGTGTCAACATAGTGTTGCAGGTTACCGAGGGCACCCAGTCCATCCAAGGTGTATACTGAGAGGGGAAGGGAAGACTGACTTACAGGAGTGGGATAATCTTTACCTTGGCCAATTTTACTTACACACTCTAACACAGCTTTCAATGATACACACAGCCCTCCGGCATGCATGCCATACGTTTATCACCACTGCTCTAATCCATCTTTTTTCATCTATATGGTCCTGTTCTTAAGATGCTATTTCAGCAGCATTACAGTGTTATAACTTTCCCTCATCAGTCACAGCCCAGTCATATTTTCCAAAAAAAAAACAAAAAAACGATCTATTTGATTGGGCTTGCAAAGCACCCTGGACTCCTCAGCAATGTCCAAGCCAGTTCTTAAGTGTGCTCATGTGAGAGTTGACTAATGTTTTATGCTAACATTTATTTATTTCAAGATGAGGCTACATCTCTACCTTGTTTTCAAACTGAGGGGTTGCATTTTGATCAAGACTTGTAAATCTTGGCATTTACCCAATCCCTGCACCACTGCTGTTGGCAGCACACGTTCTGGTATAGACCCTTATTCAAATCCCAGCTCCACCACTTGGGAAAACTGCTCACTCTCTTGCTGTGGCTTATACATATGCAGAATAAAGACAGTAACAACCTGCCTAGAGGGTAGGATTAAGTGAGAAAACACATTGCTTCACACACAGTAAGTGCTCAGTATATATGACCTATGATCACTAAAACACTATCAAAATACGTTATTTTCTAAGAATAAAACATATGGATATATATATATATTATGGTGTGTTTGCTAAAGCATTTCTTTATAGCTGTTATTACCATTTTGGTCCAATTATTCCGATACTGGGATTTATTAGGTTACCCATTACCTGTGGTCAATAGAAGGTCCATGCTACCTATCTCCACATTCTGAACCCAGATGCCAATCTTGGACACACACATTATGCTTGTGCCTCTCCTCACTCCTTCACGCTCTCTGGTTTGTACTCTGATAACTCCTTTATGTGGGGCTCTTCACTAAAAGCAGTATCACATCCCTGGGGAGGAGGGACTGGAACCACAGAGGAGTGCCTCTGGTTGTCACAACCATAGTGGACTGCTGTTTGTATCTGGCAGGAGCTGGGAGACACAGGTGTTCGTTGTCCAGAATGGGCCACAAAAAGAACTGTTTTGTCCAAAATACCAATTACATACCCAATGAGAAACTCTGCATAGACTCTCATAGTTGAAAAACAGACATCTCTCTGGCCAGAGTCTGGCTAAACATTTTTTAAAACTTAGCCCAGTGACACAGTTTTCAAATGGGGTGTTGGGTCACCAAGGCATCATGAGCAGCTCATTTCCCTCATTTCCCTTTTCAGTGCTGCTAGGCGGGGAAGGAGTGGGAAATGCAGCCAAGGCCAGGGTAGGAGAGTGAAGGTGGTGCTCAACTTTAGCATATTGTGTTCCTCTTTCCCACTCTTGGCCTGATTTCCTTCTGTCCTCTCATTTCTCGAAGACTGTATTATCTCCCTGTTCCAGGAGCATATGTGAACAGCTGAGCCAGTGGGATGAATCACATCTGAGAACCAGCCAACCAGGATATAGGAGTTTTGGATTGAGGCAGAGAAACCAAGAAAAATGGGATAAAGAGTGTACTGAGCCCCGTTCTGTGATGTTCAAGCTGTGGATGATGGCACATTTAAGTTATAAGCAGGGTCTCAAATTGCTTTAAACAGGGCCAAGGATGTAGATCAGTGGCACAGTGCCTGCCTGGCTAGCTCGAGGCACTGATTTCGATTCCCAGTACCAAAAAAGAAAAGAAAAAACAAACAAACCAACAAAAAAGTTGCTTTACATAATGATATTCCATAAGAAGTTTTAAAGCTTTTACTATTCATATATTACTTGTACAGTAAATGAAAACTTTCATTTTTTCCATCAGCAGCTCAGTGTTACTTTGAAGCACTTTCCAAACCCCACAAACTCTTCCCTAGAGTCTTCTCTTCCTTTCCTCCAGCCAGAGAGAATGTTTCCATTCTATGGATCTCAGAGTCACCCTTACAAGCAGGGCTACTGTGTACTGTCCAGACTGTGCCCAGCACAATTCCAAGAGTGTTCTGCACAGAGACTAAGACCCAAATGGTACCTCCCTACAGCAATGAGCATACCACTCAGGGAACCTCATCCTAAGTCCTGATGTTTTAGTGCCCAACATTAAAACACAGTGTAATATTACCAGAAAGTACTTTAGACAGCAGTGTTCAAATGTGGTGTCATGATTAACTGGGAAGGGTAAATTGTGATAAATATGGACATTCAGGGAATTGGATATGATTGTTTTTACATATCAGAACAGATTCAAGATTGTGCCTTTAATAATGTTATTCACATACACATTTCAGTAGCTTCCCAAACAGCCATAGAGCCCATACACCAGGTAGATACTGTTTAGTCTTTATTAGGTGCCTCGCTTGACCCTCAACAACAAATATGGGCAGATGTTAACCTCCTTTTAAAGATATGGAGATGGAAGCTTGCAGAAATGACACAGTGTTCAGTGTCACAGCTGGTGAAACCAGCCCCGACTATGTAGCCTGTGGCTTACTCTGTATGCTGCTCGCATGTGTGTGTGGATACCACTGCCCATCTGCCGGGCATGTCTTGGCAGGTAAAAACGACTTGAAAACATTTGGTTTAATACATAGTATCCTAAAGAATTACTTAAAACCTTAGGTCATGCCCTCAATTTTAAGTAATTTTGGAAAATCTTAATAGCATCAATTCTAATAGGCAGTTATTGGAATTAAAAGCTCCGAGTTTCAAAATGTTTTTGGCATTAACTAGTTCATTTAGCTTCTATAGCCTCACTTGTAGTGGGACTTTTTGCCAATCTCAGGGCTGGAGTTAGAATGACAAAACTATATAGGATTTACTTTATAGGATGCATCCTACTGTACAGGGTCAAAACTTTATAGGATGGGAAAGCCTTTGATTACAGAGTCAAGGGCAATTTCCAAGAATTTGTACTTCTATAAAATAGAACAGAAAAAGCCCATATAATACTAATTCCAGGAGAAGAAAAGTATAGTAAGGTCATAACAGTGTACTGAACAGTAATAATGTGAACTATCTGGAATCTCATGTATCAGGCAATGAAAAATGCTGTGTTGTTACTTAGTCTTCACAAGTCTATATGGCAGAAATTATGACCACCATTTTTATGTATGAGAAAACAGAGGTCAGACAGGTTAACTGGTCCACAGTGACACAGCTCATAGGTACAGTTGCCTCACAATTCCCTTTAATCAGGAGAGATGAAATGCCTCTAAAACTTTTACCCCTGTTCCAGGGTTCACTGAAAATGACAGAAGATGCATATAATGGATACTTCTTATAGTGGTGGCCACTTTGAATTGTATGATAAGATATATACTGACTGTTCCCCAATAGCCAGTATTCACATACTTCTGGAGATAGGGGAAGTATGCTTCCCTACCTCCTTAAAGTTACATAACCTTGTGACTAGTGAATATGGGCAAAAGAAATGTGTGTCACTGCCAGGCTGAGCACTTAACTGCAGGAGTTTGACTCTCTAGGCCTCTGTTTCCTTTCCATTGCAATTCTGGAAACCTGTGTTGTTATAATGGTGCCTCACAATCAAAGTAACCTGAGGTGCTGAGCCAGCACATGGAGACCACCTTCTCAAGAAAGGTGCCTGACCCCACAGTGAGTGTGTGTGTGTGTTAAGGTATAGATTTGGAGGGTGGTTTTTTTCCTCTCTAGTACTGGTGATTGAATCCAGGGTTTTTGCATTGACCTACGTCCTCAGCCCAGTTTTTTCTTTCGAAACAGGCTCTTGCTGAGTTACCCAAGTGGACTTGAACTCACACATGAAGTAAACTAAGCAGTATGGATGGCCCTGGAGCCAGTTAGGGCCAAGGCCCACAGTACTGCTAGACCTAGCCCAGTAAGAATAATTTATAACATGTCTTGATGTAACATAGCAGTTCTCCCAGGCAGTTCTAAAATGCTTTTACTAAATCAGACTTTATTTCTGGCAACTGCAAAATTTAGGGATGTTTTCTTTCCCTGCCAAATCAATGACAGTAACTGTATCATCTCTGTCAGGCTTCTTCTTAGTAAGTTTTCTACTTTATTGCATTAAACATAACAGCTACAAACTGATCACTATTGTTTTCATATCTTAACCTGAACAATCTTGCTCTGAAGGCATGTGCACACATACAACCTACATGCAGCTGCAGCCCCATTTTGTGACCTCTTTTTAATGACTTAGCTGACAGCTTGTCACAGGGAAATGAAGGCAGCCTCAAGACATCCATTACAAAAAGAACTTTGTGTACATTTCTATATTGTAAAGAAAGTTACAACTTTTTAAATGGTACATAAATGAACATAAGTGTAAGCAACTTAGAATGAATCAGCACTTGTTTAGTGAAAATTAGAACAGACTAACACTAACATCCTACTTATTTTTAGACCAGATGGCATATACTTATAATAAGAGTACTGCCACATCAGAGAAACCAGATATTTTCTTGGATGTAGTCACTTAGGAATTGTAAAAAGCACCATCAGCATCTGGATGCTAAATTTAAAAAATTGAGGGCGAAATAACTAGGGGATTCTCTCAACTTTCAGGAATTCAAATTTATCCACAATGTTGGCATATACGGTACAATCTCATATTTACTATCTTATCTTCAATTACTTCAGAATGATGGCTTCAGATTTTAAAACTTAAGCTCCTTCTGAATTCCCCAAAGTGTTTCTGCACTCTTTTTCAATTGGGCCTCCTCTTCAGGAGTCAGCTTTATCTTTATAAGGTCTGTTATACCATTTTCTCCCAGGATGCATGGAACACTGAGGAATACTTCTTTATCTATTCCATAGAGGCCCTTAATTATGGTGGAAACTGGATGTGTTCTCCTTAGGTTCTTCAAAATACTTTCTGTCAAATCAGCTACAGACAAGCCAATGGCCCAAGAAGTATAACCTTTCCTTTTAATAATTTCATAGGCACTGGCAATCACTTCTTTGTGAACATTTTCCCACTGCTCAGGATCTGTATCAGTTCCTATTGCTGTGTTCAGATCCTTTAGAGGGACACCAGCGATGTTAACTCCACTCCATATGGGAACACTTGAGTCTCCATGCTCTCCAAGGACCCAACCATGACAGCTTTCAGAGTGGATACCAAGCTTCTGCCCAATTAAGAAACGGAAACGAGCAGTATCTAGATTACAGCCACTTCCCATAACACGGTTTTTGGGAAATGCACTCAATTTCCAGGATACATAAGTTAAGATGTCCACTGGATTGGAAACAACAATCAGTTTGCAGTGAGGGCTGTACTGCACGATAGTGGCAATCATTAATTTAAAGATGGCTACATTTCGCTGGACTAAATTCAGGCGTGATTCTCCTTTTTCCTGACGTGCACCCGCTGTGATAATCACTAGACTGGAGTTGGCAGTGACACGGTAATCTTTGCTGCAAACAATATTTGGCATTTTCGCGAAAAGGCTGCCATGTTGAAGATCCATTACCTCGCCCTTCAGTTTGTCTTCACTAACGTCCACAAGGGCAAGTTCATCAATCAAGCCTTTCAGCACGATGCTGACAGCACAGGCCATGCCCACGGATCCAGCTCCTATAATGGAGACTTTACTGTGACAAACGGGCTCTTCTGAGGTGAAATTCTTCATAAGCTCACACTTCACGGTTGCCATGTTGGACACAGGTGTGAAGGGCCAGGGGCTGCTGAGGGGGATGCGAACTGCCTGACAGGGCCACAGAGCCATGCCTGGGGCCCAGAAACTCACCCCTACTGCACTTGCTGTTTGGATGGCCCTCAGAATGCCTGCAGCCCAGCTCATGGCTGCTCACTCCAGAGATTAGAGGAAAGTGGTAGGAAACCCATAGGCAAGATCGTGGAGGCACAAAAGAACGAAGCCGTTGACCGCTGAACTGTACTGCACAGATGCAACTGAGCAGGCGCACCCCTGCCCCCACAACCCCTCCTCTGCGGCTGCGTGAGCCCCATCCTGGCCTTGCTTACTGCGGCTGCGCAGTCGTCCAAGTCCTCTGTAGGTCAGCTTAGACCAATGCTTCCTAAACGGCTTCCTTTCCAGCAAGTGATTCCTGGAGTTAATTTTACAATCATGTAATCACTTCAGTTTTTGACATGTGGAACAGCCCAACCCAGATTCCTGGTTATTATTAGTTGTTTTTTTGTTTGTTTGTTTGTTTGTTTTAGTTTTTTATTCTTACTATGCATGCCAAGTGAGAATGCTTCTATCAACTACAGATGAAAATAACATGAAAGTTTGCGCTGCGGAAGTACATATATAGTACTCTACCGGTAGCCTCCTGCACCATTTGCCAGCATCGTGAAATAAATGGGTTTCTGCTTTCCAGTGCGTCCAGCTGAAGAGCCTTTTATTTAGAAAGGATTTCACTACCTGGACCATGACCCACACCTGGAGAAATCAGCGAGCACTTAACAACAGGGGAAGGGGCAGCCTGTGTTTTACTGCAGTACTGCACACTAACTGGGAGAACATGTCCCTTCTTTGTCATATCAAAGAAAAGCCTGTGATCCAGTCTCCTTTAAGAATAATTTCTCACTGTCTATTAAAATGAAGGTATCGTTTAAATATTAAGACGACAGATTTTTTTAACCAATGCACAAATCAATTATTGACTTAAGTAGTGAAATAAAGTTACTTAGCTAGTACAACAATGACATCAGTATGTTTTACCCTTTCTGCATTTTTCTGGACCGTGAACTATCAAATTTCCAAGGAGACGTAAATTTTACATCTGATGATAAACCCAATAAACTACAAAAGCTCCAATAAAAACAATGCCCCTTTCTTCCAACTTATCAACAATTCTGATTGTGTAGTGATTGCTCAAACTGCTGCCTCTTGTTCTAAGACAACATTTCGCTCTCCCAGAATGGGGCTTCTTGGTACATATAGCACTTTCATAATTAGCAAGAAGAGTTCAGTTTTATGATCATGAATACTGACAAAATTAATCATTTATATTCAGGACTTGAAAAGCTATTATCATTCTTCCTGTCACTGAAATCCAGCCCAGGGAAAGAGGACAATAAGCAAAGGAGTTGGTGAGGGGTGAGGAAAGGGTGGCACTTAGTGAAGCTCTTGCAGTCTTGTTTTAGCATTGTTTCATATTTCACCAGAAATATGAATTTTCTCCACAAGTAGACTTACAGTAGCTATCATCAAATTAGAAACAAGTTTTAAAAAATCATCTTTATTGACTGGTGGCCAACACTTTACAGGGATTCTTTAAAAAGACCAACTTTTGATAGCTATCATTTTTAAAATCCCAGTCCTCACTTGAAATGTTTAAACCTCATGCCAGTTCCCACCTTCTTGCTATAATGATTCCTTTGACCAGTCAAGTCATTTTCCAGGATAAGTGCTCTTGAGCATGAAATTCAAGGACATAAAGACTCTTAGCTGGATGGCTTCTTCTAAAGTAATTTTCTGCCTAGAGTTTGAATCTCTTCAGAAATCTGATGATAGCTGGCTCTTTATTCTTTCCCCTTAGCCACACTAAATAAATTCCAAGGGGGGAAAACTCTCCAAAATAAAAATACCTCAATCAAAGCAGTGTTTAAAAATTTACCGTAGGAGAGGCGTATCTGACCTCCAGAGCAGATTTAAGTCTACTCAAAGATGTGAAAAGCCAAATATAGCCAGACAGTTCCCTAATGGCTTTCTATCTTAGATGGCTCATTATTCCTTTTGAACTGAAAACTGAACTAAAATTATCTATTCAAAATGTAGTGTAGTATTGCAGCTGATGGAAGAATTGCACCTTAATACTTTTGGTTACACCACTGAGTCTGGAGAAAGCAGGAAATCAAGACAACCAGCATGTTTCTGGATCTAGAATGGCTGCAACTTAGTCACTCTGTTCCACCTGGAATCAGCCAGCTCCCCTTCCTTCCTTTTCTATGTGAGTCTGGTTCCAGTATTTCGTCCTCTCACAGTTCTCTCCCAGCTCTCAAAGCAGAATGGACTTTTACAATTCTATTATCACTATTATACTTTGTACCTTTCTCCAGCACAGAATCTATCACACACAACTAAATGTAAAACCCTTAATGTGTCATTCTAAGAGGGACTGCCCTTATTTACCAACACACCCCTGGTCTTCTAGAACTCTGCACATGAGTAGGGATTCAGTAAATGCTTATGGTAGAAAAGGATGAGTAAATCTATAGACCTGAGTTAGGCTAGAAAGAGGACTAAGGGATCAGTAAGATGGAAAGGCAGGGATAGAGAACCTACCTGGTGCTACAGTTCTGACAACAGACATGGGTAAAAATGGGCAAAAGTGATGCCTGTTTGGAGTAGTAAGGCTGATGCATAAATTTGCAATGCTGTAAGGCTGTGGATAAACTAAAAGGCTTCTCAACTATTTTCAGACCAAGTTAAAACACAAAACAACAAAATCTATAGTGCTAGAAACACAATAAAATAAATATGCAATGAGAGGGAGGATATTTTTATCCTCTAAAGTTATTTAAAATGTTTTGGGTTTTGGAACTCTTAAAATAATAAGGAAATCTTTGATTTGGAAAAAAGGGATGCAATAAAAACAATGTTAATTAACATTATAAGCTGATCTGAAAGCAAGGAGAGCATCATATAAACATAACTTTTTTCTTTTGGTACTGGGGACCTTGCACTTTCGAGGCAGGTGGCAGAACCACTGAGCTAAATCTCCATAAACATAACTTTTTAAAAAGTTTTCTTTATGATTTGAAAATCATAAAATGCAAATTGTAGTTTTAAGACAAATTAGTGGGCCGTAATTCTGTTGCTCCTAGATATTAAAGTAATAGGGGAGGGGTGACCTTTACACATTCCATTGCACTGCACGTGTTTTCCTTTGCCAGCAGAACCCTAAATGCTGGGGAAAGAACAGAGCAGGGCCATGAAGTCTGCTTCCAGCTGGTGTAAAGTAAGAACATCAATTCAAAAAGTAACACTAGAAACAACTCCCATTTATGGAATTAAATACTGTAAGTTAAATTGCCAGCTTTCACATAAGTAAATTACCCAAATTTATTTTTGTTTTTTAAAGGTATTTTTATACCTTTTTTAACATATATATTTATTGGTACATTTTAGGTATAAAATACATTTACATTTATCATTGGGTGTTTGTACCAGAACATGATGCATTTTAGTTTTTGTTTTTTCTCCCATTACCTGTGTACCCTTCCCTCCCTCCACCCTTCCCTATCTACACAGTTTGATTCCTTTTTTTTTCTCATAATTTTTTTCTTTCCCTTCTTCCCTTTCCCCTTTCCTTTCCACCATCCCCAAACCCTTGGACCTTTTCTTATTTCAAATGATCAATTATTGATTTTAATCATTTTCATCCTTATTTACACTTTCAATTTCTCACACTAGAGAAACTATTCGGTATTTACACGTGCGTCCTATTTATTTCACTTAAGAGCATGGCCTCAATATGCATCCATTTAGCTGTAAATGTCTCTAGTTTCTCATTCTTTATGGCTGAGTAGTACTCCATTTTATGAAAAAACCACATCTTTTTCTTGAGGTGCTAAGAATCAAATCCAGGTTTTTATGTATGCCAAGCAAGTACTCTACCACTGACAATACCCCAGCCCTAAATGTATTTTCTTTATGCAATGTTAAAAAGCCACTCGTATGAGTTATTTTAAAAAGGAAATATTTTAATGTGGCACAATACATGAAAAAATAAAATTCGTGAATCCAAATATCCTAAATCCTACCTGAAATTTTACGGCTATAGATTACATAGAAGCTATTTTATGAATTCACTCCATTCATTCTCTGTGATTGGATTAAGTAAATCATACTGCAGTCCTCAAAAACAATAGCCTTGCTCACCCTCCCCCTACAACATCAGGTGATAAGAGGATTATGTTTGTGCATGGAAGTTACTTTCAATTTGAGATCGAAACTAAAAGTAACTTTATAAAGGAAAAACTGCCAAAACAGATTAACTCTGTATTGTAAAAGTTAAATTTTAATTGCCTCAAGACTCTATCTAGGCAAAGAACAGAGTCAGCAGTGGGGATCAGGGGTGCAAAATGGAGTGTTCAGGTGGGGTCAGGAAGGACAAGACTCAGAGGCTAGAAGAATGCAGCCTCCTGTGCCTACAGATCTTAAGTGGGACAGACAGCTAGCACAGACACAGCTGGACTCTCAACTGCAGCACCTCTGACATTCTGGACCAGATGATTCTCTGTGGGCAAGTGTCCTATGCAGTGTAGAATGTTTAGCAGCATCTTTTACCTCTACTCACTAATGACAGCAGTGCCACCCATTGACAGCGAAAAGCGTGCCCAGACACTGTCACATATTCTGGGGCAGGACAGGGGTACAGTTTTGCCTCTGGTGAGAACCACTAAGTTAGAGTAAGCAGAGGCCAGAGCGAAGAGGGACTCAGAAACGATTAAAGGAATTTGGATTTGATGCTCAAGGGAAAAGAGAAGCCCTGAAATGGTAGAAGCAACGTGAAAACATTTTACTCAACAAATATTTAATAAGCCCCTACTACATGTAAGTGACTATTATAGGTATGAGGATACAATGAACAAGATAAAAATGAGATCTCTAACTTACATTTTTACAAAGACTGATAAGCAAGAAAATAGTCAATATAATTTCATTTTGCAATAGGTGCAGTAAAGAAAAGAAAACAGGGTAATGTCAGAGAGTAACTGACTGGTAAAAGTAAAAGGGCTATTTTATTTCAGAACCAATTGTCTGGGGAAGCTTCTCTGGGGAGAAGTAATAAATTTGGGTTGAAACCCTAGAGGGTAACTCTGAGGACCTAGGGTAGGAGTTTCCTGGGCCAAGCCTGAATAAAGGCCCTAAGCAGGAATAAGCCTGGGGTACTGAAGGAACAAGGTTGGCAGGGTGAGGGTGGGCGACTGTGGTAGTTCAGGATGAGGTCAGGGAGGTAGGAGAGGCCTTACTACATAAACCTCCTTCAACAGGAAGTTACTGAAGGATTTTAAATGAAGGGATGATATGATCTGACTTATATTCTAAAAGTAGGTTGTGTGGAGAAAAAAAATCTAGGAGAACTGAAGGCAAGGCTGGGAGACAAGGCAGGAAACTATCAATGCACTAGGCAGAGATGAATGGAGGTGGAGAGAGAGGGAGAAGTCAAGATGTGTTCCACAACAGGGCTGACAAGCAGAACTCGATCATGGATTAGAAAAGATGAAGGGAAATGAGAGAACCTAAAAGGATTCTTGCCTAGGCATTTTAGTTTGAACTGAGAGGATGGGGGTGATAGTTTCACCCTCCCCCAAAGTGGGGAAGGTGAAGGGAAGAAAATGTTGGGAAGAGGTAAGGAAATCAAGAGTCCATGTTGGGATGTGGTCATTGGACACGCCCCTATGACACCAAGTGCAGATGGATGATGTGCAGTTGGGAAGCAAGTCTGAAGGGTCGAAGCTATATATTTGGATATCACTAGATTGGACACACTGTTTTACAATGCCAGTGGTTTGATGAGAGAACCAAAGGACTGGACACAGATGGAGAACAGAAGAGTCTAAGTATGAAGCTACTGACACTGACACTATAGGCCAGCTGGGTGAAGAGCCAGCAAAGGAGACCAGTGAGGTCAAAAGTGTCTCAAAAACCACAGGACAATGTTTCCTCGTGAATAGGAAGCTTAATTGTGTCCAGTGCTGCTGGGAGGTCAAAGAACAAAGGATAATTCGGCAATAAGGAGGACATAGGTGACCTGGATAATAGTAATGTCAGCACAGTAACAGAGAAAGGAGCTGGATGGAGGAAAGAAAGCAGAGGAGCCGAGTATTTAGCTCAGTGGCACCACACCTGCCTCAAGTGCAAGGTCCTGGGTTTGATTCCCAGTACCAAAAAAAAAAAAAAAATGCAGAGGAAGTGGAGGCTGCAATTATGGATAATTCTTTTGGGAAATTTTTCAGGGACCAAACAAATGGACTGGTAACTGGAGGAGGACAAGGAGTATCAAGAGAGAGAATTTCTAGAGGTTGGAGAAACCAGAGCATGTCTATACATGCTGCAGCACGGAGGAAGAAACTGACAATCAACAAAGGTTGAGGGCCATGACAGCAGTGAAGTCCCTGGGTAATGAAGGACCCAAGGTGGCAGGGGAGACCCTTTGGTGGGAGCCTGAACATTTTATCCCTGGTAAAGCAGTACAGATGCAGATACAGAAGTCTAGGGAAGGTGAAGATCCAAGTGTCCTGGTAGTAGTGTGGAGAAAGGATTGCCAAAAGGCAAGATGGGAGGCAGGGAAAACAGAAGCTGTTAAGATTATCTCCAGGTAAGATGGTGCCCCTAACTACAGTGGTGATGGGGTGTAGAGAGGCAAGATTTGTGAGACAGGGTGAGAAAGAGTGTGGTCATGAATTGGCAAGCTGGCTTTTCCCTCTGACAGCTTTGTGGAAGATTTGTGGGGAGAGTGACCCAGGAGCAGGCTGCTAGTAGGCTGCCTGTGCAGTGGTGAATACTCATGATGCCTGCAGATTCCCGAGCATAGTGTCTAGCCACAGGGACCCATGAGCCTGGAGCTCAGGGTGTGGATAAAGTCACCAAGTGGCTGGAACCTGTGAAGGACAAAGATGAGGGGAAAGGAAGGACCTTAAGCATAACTGTGTTGCAATAACACTGCAGCATTTCAAAAGTAAATGGAACAGTTGGAAGTGACAAGAGCCAACTAGGATCGAGAAAACTTATTTAAAACATAAAAGAACCAAAAAAGCCCAGAATATGTTAGCACAAGAGCAAACAGTAACTGATATACCCGAGTCATTAAGAAAAAGTCAAATTATGTTCAGCACAATTTACATGGTGGAAAGATATATAGCATCCTTAAAAAATTTTTTTCTTCTTAAAAATTTTAGAAATATTTCAGTTAGGAAAATTCAATTTGAGAGAACACTTTTTTTCTGATACACTGGTAAATAAATAATATGCAAGTATATTAACATATCTATTAATACACTTCTATTTTACAACTGTTTATTTTTAGACTATTAAGTGATTAACCAATAACAGGTAATGAGTAGCTTTTAAATTGAGGCCTAAGCTGAAGCACATACTATCAGGTCTTCAGTCTGCATGCTTTATTTAGAGAGATCTATTCGTGTAAGCCCAAATCTAAGTTCAGTAAAAGAAATAAGGGGAACAAAACCCCCAAGTGAAATCAAGGCTATCTTGGCCCCTGTGGAATACTGCTGTAAGGAACATTCTTGAGGTGACTACACCTGATCTTGTCGGGCCTCAGAACAAGAAGGCCTTTGTGACACAGCTTATCTCTTCCACTGACTGCTGCCCAGTCCTACTTTAAAGAATGCTTGAGACCCAATGTTACTTATAAAAGGAAACTGGTGGGCTTTTCAAGAGGTAATTTGGGACTATGCCAAAACAGCCCCCTCCCCTAGAAAAAAAAGCACATTAGTCATCGTATCTCATTTTGAAGTGAGCAAGACCTTGCAACTCAGTCTGTCACCGAATTGCTCCTCCATGTGCTTCCCCCCAGCTCCATGTTAAGCCACGAGAGTGGCAAGAGAAAGGGAAATAAGGGTTACAGAGATGTTCATGTCACCTCAGACTTGAATGTACTGATGCACATCCTACCTCCAATTTATTTTATAATGATTCCTCAATCTGTAAGCTGTTTGAAAGCCAAGAGCTCCACAGAAGAAACACTTTCTGCAAGATCATGACTCTGTTCTGGGAGTTCTAGTAAGTACAATCAGGAAGCAGAACCAAGACCCGGTGTGCTGATGAATGGTAACTGGAGTAAGACATTGAAGTATCTTCCTGGGACGAGAGCCACAATTTTTGGAAGCACTGGAATTAGATTAGGCACACATGAAAACAGAAGTTGTTTTCACCACTTTTCAGACTTCTTTGCAGTTCACTCCAAAATGGTTGTAGTTAAACAATTTATCAAAAACTCAGATTTGTTTTAATCTGAAATAGTGAAAATTATATAATACTTAAAGTCTATTTACCTTTTTAGGTACCTTCAAAGTTAAAAAGTTCTAGGGTACTCCATAGTTTTACTTACATATGGGATCTAGCAGTCACTCCATAATGCTACTTCATTTAAAATTAATAAGTTGGGGCCAGGGATTTAGCTCAGTGGTTCTGGCGCCTGCCTCCCAAGTGCAAGGTCCTGAGTTCGACCCCTGGTACCAAAAATAAATAAATAAATAAAATTAATAAGTAAAGCCAGGTGTGGTGGCACACACCTATAATCCCAGCACTTGGCTAGCTGAGGCAGGAGGATCACAGTGAGTTCAAGGCTAGGCTGGGCTACATAGTGAGTTCAAGGCTAGCTTGAACTGAAATTGATCCTGTCTCAAAAAAAAAATAAATTAATAAATAAAAGTAGTGTAGGAATAAATGTGCTAATAAAAGATTCACTGGAATATTGGTAAATATTTACCAAGAACTCAAAGACAGAAATTTGATTGTAATTAGCAAAAGATCTTATGTTAGTCATAGGGTTAAGAGCTGAGCCTGAATATTAACATAAAAACCATACCTAGCAGGAACAACTACAAAAAAGTACTGGAGAAAAAGAAATCTTGTAAGAGTGCATCCAACATTATCCTACAAGAAAGATATACTATTACTTCCTTTAAAAATCTCTCTCTGAGATTGAAGATGGTATCAGAAAATGGAAAGACATCCCTTGCTCCTGGGTAGGAAGGATTAATATAGTGAAAATGGTCATACTTCCAAAACTGCTATATAGATTCAATCCAATTCCAACTGAAATCCCAGCAGCATACTTCATGGACCTTGAGAAAACAATACAAAAATTTATTTGGAACAAGAAGAGACCCGGAATAGCAAAAGCAATTCTAGGTAACAGAGACATGGCAGGGGGTATTACAACCCCCAACTTGAAACTATTCTACAAAGCTACTGTGATAAAAACTGCATGCTACTGGCAAAGAAACAGACCTGAGGACCAGTGAAACAGATTACAAGATGTAGAAACAACTCCAGACACACTCAGCCACCTCATC
>NW_004624785.1:838827-852778 GCF_000247695.1 Heterocephalus glaber | reverse complement strand
AAAAAAAAAAAAAAAGATAGTCCTAAATATTTTCTTTGAAAATAAACACTAACACATGTACTATAGTTTGGATCTTGACTACCCCACCCCCAACATTTATGTTAAACCCTGGTTCTCATAGTGGCTCTATCAGGAGGTGGTAGAAACTCTGAGAGGCAGGCATTATGGGAGGTCCTAGTACATGCCCCTGAGAGATTTGGGGATCCTGGCCTGTCTAGTTTTTCTCTTTGCTCCCTGGCTTGTGATATAAGCAGTTTTCCTCCACCAATGCACCCCTGACATCACCATCCAGCAACCCACCAAAGGCCTAAGGCAATGGGGCCACTTGTTCATGGACTGGGACCTCTAAAACTATGAGCTAAATAATCTTTTCTTTTAGAAATTAAACATCTCAGGCATTTTGTTATAGTGATGTATATAAAGACAAATATCTCATTCTATGGTAAAAAGTAACAAATCAAAAAACTACATTTATACATTAACTTTTAAATTTATTTTTTATTTTTTTTGGTACCGGGGATCGAACTTGGGTTCTTGCACTTGTGAGGCAGGCGGCAGAACCACTGAGCTAAATCCCCGGCCCTTTTTTTTTGTTTTGTTTTGGTACTGGGGATCGAACTCGGGTCCTTGTGCTTGCGCAGCAGGCAGCGAAACCACTGAGCTAAATCCCTGGCCCAACTTTTAAATTTAAATATCTAGATAATTTAAAGTAACTTAAAGTGACTTTGAACATTTTCATTCATGGGTTTTTAAATAGTGAATGAGGTTTCAGCTTCTGAGGTCAACAGCTGTTCATTATGTATAAATTCTTACTACACCAAGCAATTACATTCTATACAAGCCACAGTAGAGTAGCAGTGGTTCTCAGCCAGTCCTTTGAGATGACAACCTCCTCACAGATGAACATAGTACACAGGACCACAGGCAGGGAACATACTCCCTAATCATATCAATCAGTAAATGTTGAGATATCTGGCCTTTCTACTTATAAAAAAGATAAGGTACCCTAGCCATAAACAAGCTAAATTTCTCCAGAATCCCCTCAACCAATAAATAATAATCAATAAATAATTCAGTAAATAATAAAAGGTAAGAAAATTAAAAAGTCACTGCTCTTAAGCAATGTATGAATTAACTATAAAAGACATAGCTTGTTTCTTTTTTATAGTTAGGGAATTACTGTGGCAACTTAAAGGACTTATCTGAACTACTACTCTCTCTGAACTACCTGCCCCAATAAAACAATCTATCATACTGCCTTGGTGTTTACTCACCTGCCCTTAGTGGGCAGTCAGTCACATGCACAGCTGATTTAGGGTATGATGAACCCACAGGAAAGGCACACTTTTTTCATTTTTTTTACATGTTACTGTGACAAAATTAATGCTATCTTAAACATATTCAGATAATAAAACCATAATTCAAAGTAATCAATGAGCCCATAAAGAACATGCAAGTTGTACTTGCTGCCCAAAGACTGGTCAGGGTTGAAACTGTGCTGATTTCTACACAGGTAGCGAGGATACCACTGTCACTCCTGGGCAAACTTAGTGCTTTGGTCACCTAATGAAATAGCTTCCATTAGCCCTTCTTTACAACCTCTGAATAAATGACAGACCACTGTATAAAACATAAATGTATATTTCTTTTAATGCATTATATGTATTCTCTGTGAAATAAAATTTCATAACAATTATGGATAAAGAAAGACTAAAACAAAAATACTTTTAAGAAACTGCAGAGTTCTGATTTAAGCATTCATAACATGTTCTCTTTTAGGCCAGCAGATGTAGCTGTGAATTAAAACAGGAAATAAAGGTCCTTTTGTCAAGCTGCTCAAGGCCAGCCAACAGATGGCACCCTTTTGGGGGGAAATAGGGTTTATAGCAGAAATTCAATACAATACAGGGTAGCTACTGACAATTATTTGACACTGGAGTCGATTTTGATACCTGCATTTATCTAGAAATAAGCATCTCACCTATTTATTAGGTGCATAGACTTGAACTATTTCTGCTCATCATTTTCTAAGATTGTTACTCTTGGTCACAGAAAACTGACACTTTCCCCAAAATGGCAGTATTTAGTGATACAAGTTCACCATAAAAATTGTAAATGTAGGATCTTTCTAAATGCAGAGCTGAAACATCATATACTGCTCTCTGTAAGGCTCAGAATAGTGTCATTAAGAATCTGCTAGGAAAAGAAACAAAAAAGCTTTGGGCCAGGGATTTAGCTCAGTGGTGCCCTGCCTGCCTGGCAAGCACAAGGTCCTGAGTTCGAACCCTGATACTGAAACAAAACAAAATAAAACAACAAGAATTTGCTAGGAAAGGGTATAGGTAAGGACTTAGACAAGAACAGCCTACTGGGGAGCCCTGTCTTAGCCCCAGTGCCAGGTTCAGGGTAGGCCAACAAATGACTTCTCAATGAACAAACCACCAAGTTAATAAACATTACTGCCTTTAAAAGATGTGTCCTTGGAAAGGCATCAGTGGGCTCATTTTCTGTGAGACTTCTCTGATGTTCAGATCAAACTGATATGCCTAACAACCTATGTACAAAGAGTATTTGTGTTCTCTTTCTTGTTAAAGGATTCCACATATTCTTATATTCAGTAGTCCCAATTATAAAATATTTTTTCTCCCCAAAATATTTTATTTAGGTAATAATCCTCTTATTAGTGTCATAAAACAAAGTTCATGTTCTAGAAACTAAAATAGCATAGTCCAGCCTACAAAGCTAAATTCTCAAGCGTACAATAACCTAATTTTGTTGGTCTATGAACATTTAGATTGATTTTTATGACACTTATAAATTAAAAACTATTCACATTTCCATACCTTAAATTTTTACTCATTTTATGACCCATAGTACTAAACACCTGAAACACTGGAAACATCACCTACCAATTCTATCCAGTCAATGTAAAGTGGTAACAGGCTGTTGTTTCCACAGAAATGAGCAGCTTAATGACTTTATTACTAAGTGTTTGTATGGCCCCCAAGTGGATTTTAAATGTAGTCAAAGAAATTCCATGAACTCCTAGGCAGCTGTGCTTTATTTTCAGTATAAATTAATAAAAATAAAATCTTGCACAATTAAAAAAAATATATTACTGTTAAAGCAATACTTTTAAGAAATAAGGGAAAGTAAAATAACTCACCCATAATTCATTCAGATATTTCTATCAGATACCTTTCCTCCCAGTTTTTCACTTATTTTCAGATACCTGTTCTATTATATGTATGTATAGCTATGGATTCTTATCTTTCATGTACCACTATAAACTAAGCATTTTTCTACTGCAGATAGCTTAAAACAAGGTCTTCTCTTTTATGAGAAAACAATAGCCAGTCCTATACCAGACTTACATTAAACACCATGCCAAGAGATGAGGCCCTCATTGAAGATATTCAGAAAAACTTAGTGAGTTATCAAGAAATGTATGGATCATGTCACAATCAAATTCCTCTCCTGATCCTAAACCCTTCCACCTACATCTTTATGTCCATCTTAGCTAATGGTGGTAAGGTTAAAAAAAGCTAGCTCCTAAAGATTCATACCTGGGTTCAAATCTTGACTCTGCCAGTTACAAATTACATGATCTTAGGCAAGTGAATTATCTCTCTGAGTCCCAAAGCTCCAAATGCCTCACTTATAAAATGGGAGTTATTACTATCTGCTATATTGTTACCATGAAAAGTAAATAGTCTGCTGTGTCTAAAGTGTCTGGTACAATGCAAGAAATGCAAGAAAAATTGAGGTAACAGCAAGTCATCAAAAATCCTCCAATCATAGGTTTTCTAAGTTAATTTCTAGTTTATTGTTACTGACTACCTAGCAAAGCTACTTTAAAACTAAAGGTTGGTCAGATCAGAAGAGAAGCACTATATTTTGTCTATCAGTGTATTTTGAGTAAAAAGTGCAATAATCCCCATGTTTAGTTATGATTAAATGTGAAAAGCTCAATAATGTTTATAAGGTTGCTCCAGCAATCCCTCCACTTTCTCTCTCAGTTTCTCTCTGCTGAATCACTTCCATTATCATATACATGCCTCTACTGCATCACTTCCATTATCATATACATGCCTACTAAAACCAAAAAATAACTCTAGACCCTTTCCTCCTTTCTGGATATGACCCCGTTTCTTTCTTTTACTTTACAGCAAAACTTTAGATTTTTCTGTACATATTGCCTCCAATCTTTCTCCTCTAATCTCTTTTGAATCCATCCCACTCAGACTTCCCACCACCATCTCACCAATGACCACCACAGTGCTACACTCAGGGACTATTCAGCGCTCATGGTATGTAACTTCTCACCAGCATGCAACACAGTCAATCGTTTTTCCTTGAAATGTTTTCTATTCCTGTCATCCAAGCCCCATTTTGCCTTCCCTTCCTCACTGGTAGGGAAATCTTTGCTACTTTTTCCTCACACTCCAATCTTTAAACCTTAGGAGTACTCAAGGGCTCTTTCTTCAGACCTCTTCTGTCTTCACTGCTTTGCTGAGTTCATCTGATCTCACGGCTTTGAGCACTATCCACATACTGATGAAATTTACATTTGACTCTCCATGTGGCTATCTAACAAATATCTCAAACTCACAAGTCCCAGATGGAGTCCCTGATGTTACCCTCAATACCTCCTCCCACACTGGTCTGCATTCATTTTCTAGTTGTTCAGGCCAAACATTAGAGACATCCTTGACTTCACTTTCTCTTCTACTCCACATCCAGTGTATAACAAATCCTTGCTGACTTCAACTGCGAAATATATCCAGAATCTTCTTTTAATCAATTTCACCATTGCTACCTATTACAAATTACCACCCATTCTCATTTGTCATGAAGAGCCTGGTCCACAGAACTTCCTACAAGTTATTTTAAAAGAAGAAGAAAGAAACTGATTATCCTTAATGTATAGATTTTTAGTTTGGGGTATAAATTTTATATATTCACATATATAAATAATAGACATAATGTATGCATATTTAGGTTAAGATTTTTTTCTAATAACATGTAAATAACATATTAATAATTTAAATATTCATTTAAAAATATTTTAACTATTTTACAAGGGTATTTACATATGTGGATGTCAAACAGCATAGAAAGTTGTTCCAAATTAATAATTTTAATAAATAAGTAGCTAACATCAATTTACATAGAATGAATATTAGCTATGAATTAGTCATTCATTATATTTGAAAAACTTGTATTAGTTATTTATTATTTACTAGTAATGAGAAGCTGCCTAGATACTGGTAAGAATTTAGCAACATTCTGTCATTAATTTTCAAGACAGAGACCAAAATATATGCAAATTTGAAAACCAGAAAAAATTTAGACAACAGAAAGTAGAAGAAACAGCCAGATGCTAATTACAAGACTGCAGTTACTTACAGTGTGAACTCCTAAAGCTTTCCAGACTGCGAAGCTGATCACACCAACTCCACACCAGGCATAAAGTGAGCCCCAGCCCAGCGCTCGCAAGGCAAGAGAAGACCCACTCTCTGGTAAGGCAGCCGTGGCCATACTGCCCTGCAATGAAGACAGAAAGACTTGGCTAAAACAATCCTTCTGAAAAGGATAAACATGCTAAGAGTGTTTGGAAAGAATTGCAGTACTCTCTGCATAAACAACATGAAACACTGGGAGGCAAGAGGAGCCCAAGATCAAATAGTAGCTCTGCTACTTAATAATCTCGTGACTTCTCTGACCACAGATATGAATATGTAAGGCACTATGCCTGTTAAATTTTCCAGGAAAATCTTAGAACATTTCAACAAGATTTCTCCAAGCCTCATTCATTTGCACTTGCATTTGCATTAGAACACTGATTAGCTAATCTGATAAGAAATAGCAAATCTTTAACATCCTGTCTTCCATCTGGAAATTTCCATTTACTGAAGTCCTTTTCCTTTGTAGACAGTTTTCTTTATAATGCTCACCCTATTTCATAGCACAAGCTTTTCCTCTATTTTTTTTTGAGAGGGGTTCTCTATCACTGAGCAGCACTCTACTCATCTTTTTTGTTTTTAATTTTGAAACAGGGTCTTGCTAAATTGCTCAGGTTGGCCCCAAGCTTGAGATCCTCCTGCCTCATGATCCTGAATAGCTGAAATTAAGAGTCATGTGCCACAGTGCCCAGTAAGCCTGCTTTATAACAGTGAGTACTATTCCCAGTGCAAAGAAAGCTTCTGGTTTGTTGATCTGCATCCCCATACCCAGCATCATGGCTAGACCTAGCAGGTACTCAGTATCTGCTGACTGACACTTTTTATGGATATACCTTAGACCTAACCAGATCATCAAGAGATCTTTCTTTAGTCACTTTCTATGACATAAAATACCTTCTTACTCTTTTCCTATGTTGGTTTAATTTCAGCATGATTTCCCAAATACCACACATTTCACATAAATCAGCTGACTTTTAATTACCCTGAGTTTTCATCCAGAAACAGTGGCACTAACCAATATTATTTTACCAGGGTCAGTTAAATGCTTTGGCCTATATTTTCTTTTAGAAATGAAAACAACGCTGAGATTCCACCTCACTCCAGAAATAATGGCTGCTATCAAGAAATCCACCAATAACAAATGCTGGTGGGGCTGTGGGGAAAGAGGAACACTGCTCTACTGCTAGTGGGGGTGTAGACTGGTGCAACCACTGTGGAAATCAGTATGGAGATACCTCAAAGAACTAGGACTAGAAGTGCCATTTGGCCCAGCTATTCCCCTGCTGGGTATCTTCCCCAAAGAATTAAAAGAATCATACCACAGTGATATATGTGCACCCATGTTCATAGCAGCCCAATTTATAACAGCTAAAACTTGGAAACAGCCCAAATGCCCATCAACTGGAGACTGGATAAAGAAAATGTGGGGTTTTTTATAAATGGAGTACTACTCAGCTATAAAAAATGAGAAATTAGAGACATTTATAGCTAAGTGGATGTACATTGAGGTGATACTCTTAAGTGAAATAAATAGGACACACATGTGTAAATACCGAATAGTTTCTCTGGTGTGAGAAACTGAAAGTGTAAATAAGGACTAAAATGTATAACAGGTAATGTGAAATAGGAAGAAAAGGGGCAAAGGGGAAGGAAGTGGGAGGGGTAGGGGAAAGGACAGAAGGGAATGGGATTAATATGAGAAAATGGAAAAACAGGAACAAAATCTTTGTAAATAGGGAGGAATGGAGGGGTTCGAGGGAGGGCTGGGCAAGGGTGAAAAACAAGAACCAAGAGAGACTATGTAAAGGTGCAAATTTCCAATGATGAATGTCATTATATTGTATACCTAAAATGTACCAATGATTTGAATGAATAATCGATAATGCAAAATAGGAAGAAAAGGTCCAAAGGGGTAGGGGTAGTGGGAGGGGCAGGGGAAAGGAAAGAAGGGAAAGGAAAAATGATGAGAAATGGAAAAAATGGAAATAAAGTCTTTGTAAATAGGGAAGAGTGGAGGGGATGAAGGGAGGGCTAGCAATGGGGAAAAAATAAGAACCAAGATGCATTATGTAAAGGTACAGTTCCCAATGAGAAATGTAATTGTGTTGTATACCTAAAATGTACCAATAAAAGAATTTAACAAAAAAAAAATCTATTATTTCCCTAGAAAGGACAGAATTTATCTAGGCATATATATTTTTACTCTCTATATAAACCCATGTTTGTTTCACTAAATCAAGTTTTCAAAGTGACTATGTATGAAAATAACCCATAATGACACATTACAATAAAGTTTTCATTTTACCTAACTTAGATTCTTTTAAAAAAAAGTGTACATATCATTATCTGTGCAATATCAGTCTCATAAACTGAGATGAAATGAAAATTAGCTATAATTAACAAATTAGTCTACATGCTTTAAAAAATAAATTTTAGTGGAAAGTTGATGTTAAAAATTGATGTTAAAATTGATCCTTAAGTTTTAAAAAGTCTAATCACAAAGTTTTCCTCTGGGGAAAAATGTCATTCATAACCTCTATTCAAATTTTTCAAAATGAATGTTGGCTGACTTGCTGCAGGAAAAGACTGACTTGTCAAAAATAATCTTGCTTTAAAAGATCTTTAATATAGCCACACCTGCTACCATTTATACTTACATTTATGTATATATAAATAATGCTAACACACACACATATAATAAAATCTATACTTCCCTCACTGCCACATTACTTTTTATTTTATTTTTTACTTTTTTATTTTTTAAAATTAAAATTAAAGTACATGTATTTGGAAGTGGAATTTAACAAATTACACTGCAGTTATGATACTTTGTACCCAAAGATAAAAGATTCTTTTATAAATGAAAACTTCATATTTATAATACCTCTATGTCTAAGGACACTAGTATCCCTTATCTTCTAACTTTTATCAGCACCTTTTGAGAAAAGAGATGACAAGAATTAATCTATTATTCACATACTGTATGTAGGAACTACAAACTTCAAAGTGCAAATTGTTCATTCTTAAGGACTACTGCAAAACTACTAAATTTCACATTTTTAGCTTTTTTCAGTATAATTCTGGGATTAATTTTATTTAAGTCAAATGGATTTTTAAATTGAATGTTCAATCTAGTCATTTCCCCTATAAAGCATTCTTACCTAATAAAATATTTTGCTGTTTACATCACAGAAATAACTTTTTATAACATATCCAATATATTTAAAAGATTTTTTATTAATTTCTCAGAAATTATATCAAAAAGATGAATGACAGCTTGCTCTTTTCATCTATTGTTTAGATAAACAGGTCTTGAAATAACTCAGTTATTTGATGAAGTTCTGCCATGACACAGTATTAAGCTGAGACACTGAATTAAAGTACTTTAGATAAGTAAACTTTGTTAATACAGTTTAGTATTAATTTCTCATACATTCTGTATTTTCTTCATTTATTCTAACCAAATAGACATATATACACATAATTTTCACTCATCTCATTTGGTCTCACAATCATTTTTTGCAACTGATGTGTAAAAAGTATCAGTTTAAAAAAATACTGGTCTATTTTAATCAAAGAAGCTTGGGAGTGAATTCTTTAGCCACCTTAATTTGCACCTTCCTCTTTTTGTTTATTCAAAGAATTACAAAGAAAAATGTATGTTCACTGAGCCCTTACTATTGCTTTTCAACTCCCAGCTGTCTAGCATAAGACTTACATAAGATAATAAAATTAAGACACTAAGGAGATGATTATCTTCCAGAAAAGAAGCAATGCAGGCAGCCTCCCACTGAAAAATTGGTCATTTTAAAGTCGTTTTGTGCTCCAGTTTGAATCTGTGTTGTAATGAATACTTAAGATTCTCAGGCTAGAGGACAGTTTACTTAAGTAACAATATTGCTAAAAGTGGTTATCATTTATTATCCAGAAAAAAAACAAAGATGGAGAGAGTTCCACTTTAAACAAATAGATTAATCCATGTGTGCTTCAGTTTTCTGTTCTTAGGTATGAATAACGTATAGTATCAGTGTCTCATACGGCTGTGTGGTGGTTGAATAAAGCTCTTAGAAAAGTAGCTAGCAGATGGTAAGCAGTCAGATGTTAGGTATTATAATTACTACCGTGAATGTTAAAGAAGACCTCCAAGTCATGACTTTTCAGTATACTGCCAAAGTGACATTCTTAAACTGGTGTTTGTTCAGTGTAATTCCTGAACTGTGTCCTCCAGAACCTGAGTTCTTCTACAAATCAATTTACTTTTCAGAGTCTGGATAAGATGTTCTAATTCCATATTTCCCAGAGAGAGGCAGAAACTTACATAATATATTAAACTATCCAGGAGAGTGGTTCTCAAATTTTCTGGTCTCAACAGCCTTTTATACTTGGACCCCAAAGGTTTTCAGTTATGTGGATTACATTTTATCAATATTTACTTAGAAAATAAAAATAAGAAATTCACATTTTATTTGTTCATTTTAAAATAGTAAATCAATTATAGATTAATATAAACCTGTTTTTATGAAAAATAACTATTTTCAAAAAATGTGCAGTTTTACATTTTTGCTCGTCTTTTAAATGTCTAACGTAATAAAAGATGGCTGGATTTCCATATCTCCTGTAGTCAATCTGCTGCAGATTCTTCTTTTTAAATCGATGCATAAAAATATTGAAATATCTTATACTATAGGGAGAAAATGATCCACAAAGTTCACAGCAGTGATTTGGGTGGCTCTAGGTAAGCCCTGAGAGTATTCAGAGGGAATCCAAATGCATTTTAAATGTAGTCTCTCAGTCATTACATGATTCATAAGGCTTAAGTATGATTATTAAAGGTAAGTGGAAAGGAAAATCAACTGATTTATGATTTTCACATAATATTCTTCTTCCGCAGCATATATCCATCTGTAAGAATATAGTTATGTGAATATTTAGGATGTGTGCACCACACTAGACACTTTGGTTCCTGGGGGGCAGAGGTACTGTTCATTTCTTTACTCATTTCTTTACAGTGCCTGACACACAAAAGATTCCAAGTAAGTATTTGTTGACGCAAGGAAGTAATGAATAAATAAGCCAAATGGGATGGGAGGAGAGAGACAGGACAAAAGATAAGAACAAGTAACTACAAGTAAACATGAAGGAAATTTCTTATTAACCAGGTAAATGAAGTACAAAACATGAGAATAACTGCTCAATCTTGCTCATGGAGTAAGAATTTTCTGCTGTAAGTAGATTATAGTCAATTCACCATAGGACCTATTATACATCAGGTACTTTTCTGGGAATTGGGACTATAGCAGTGCCTGTATGTTCCCTATGTTCAAGGAGCTGACATAGTTTTCATTGATACTAAGATGAACTTTATTTCAACATTTTAACATCTCTGCAATAGATGCCTCTTGCAGTTAGTATCAAGAGTTTAACTGGCGTTATTTTCTCTTGCTAAATGATAACTGGTATATAAAAATTGGGGCCTCTTACCTACATTTAGATTTAAAGTCATGCCTCGAGTAGGAAATGTACAAGATATGCTTTTGAAGTCTTGTTCTGCTCAAATTTAAGAAAGCACGTATTTCTTTTTAAAAGAAAAAAAATTATCAATTAATTTGTGCACTTCTTGAATGCATGAGATGTATGCAGTTTACTTCTTAAAGCTATAAGAAAAGCCATCAACATTTTCTTGACTTTTCTTATCCAAAAAGCTGCCTTTATTGTAAATAATAACAATCCTATGAATGGATTTCAGTGTTACAAACCTTATTGAACCATTCAGGACTTTTCTTTTTAGCCAGTGATAATGTTGTAACAAATCCGGCTAGCATCCCAGCTGCAGCAACAGAACCAAGGAAAATTCCACCTGCCAAGTTTGAGGAAGAAGGGATAAGTTACAAAGATGTACACAAGTCATAGACATCTTTTACATTACATTCAAAATTACTTTTGAAATTCGAGAAGTTATGGCTAAGCAATTCTTGCCAAAGTTAAGTGAGAGAGACTGAAACCAGCGCGGCTCCTGAGGTCATTCTGAGGCATAGTTCTCACTTGAGAATTGGCGCAGGCTCTTCCCTCTCCCCCGAGACAGTGGCTCGAAGTTTCTCCCGGAGATGAGAAGTGAGATCATGACAATTAGAAAAGCCAGAGCAGGAGAGAAACTGCAGAGAGGCTGGGGGAATACACCATGCACGGGAGAGGAGCTCGTTGGATTTGCCCCAGTGCCGGGGGAGACTTGCCCCTGGCAAGAGACTGACCCCACCAGTTCTAAGGGCTCTCAGACGGGCTGTTTAGGAATGCCATTCCAACGCAGTCCAGGGCACCAAGTGAGCTAGCCCAGACACCGCACCTCACCACACCACACCTTTCACCAGGAAAAGCCGGTCGTCCGTGGACCCCGAAGCCTCGAGGGAAGAGGAGGACCCTCCAGACCCAGAGCCCGGTGACTCCATACTTAAGTCCCCACAACTGCGTCCGGCACCAACTGGGTCCGGGTGGAAGCCAGAGAGAGGCGGAGGAGAAAGGTTCCGCGGCTGCCTCCCCTTGTGCAACCCGAAGACTGGTTCGCAGTCCAGCCACTGTCAGCAAATCCCCTCTCCGCCGCCGCCCCGGGCCGGGAGGATGAAGCGGCTGCCAGCAGTGTCCCTAGCTCAGTGCCAGGGGCAGTGTCTTCGAAGGCGGTCTCCCAGGCAGGATTTACTCGCCTTCTCCAAGATGGTGACTGCGGGACCTTCATAATTTTATCTACTTGAAAGAATACCCAGTCCTGACTGTAGGAGGCAGTGAGAGGTCGCAGATTGAGCTAGGAACCTAGTCCAAGCCTGGATTGAGACCCTAGAGCTCAGTTTCCTCATCAGCATTACACTGGGTCCAAAGTTTTGCCCTGCGCAAATATCCCACAGTTCTAAAAAGCAGGGCTCAGTCTTTGTACTTTTCTGAGGAATTTCGAAACCAGCATCCCTTGGGGTGAGAGGCTTTGTTCTGGAAGAGCGCCCCCTAACAGCACTGCGGGGACGCCCGGCTTCCCCTTGCTTTGATTGGCGGGTACTGGAAGACTAGCAAGACTAGCACGTCGGCGAGCAGAAGCCTTCTCTCCGAGATTGGTATCAGGGGCTCCACGGTCGCCCTCCAGCAGCTGGGGAGCATTGGCACCTGGCAGGCTGGCCTGGCCTTCAGTCTGGGAAGCTGGTGATGACTTCAGTCAGTGACCATTGATAGGAGGCTAGAAGTCGGTAGAGTCTTTCCAACCTCTCAGAGACACAGGAAATCATCATTTAAAATAAAACAATAGGTCTGTCTGCCTTTTTTATTTCCTGATCACTCTAAGGCATGGCTTCCTGAGGATAGAAATAGGGATCTATATTTTTATATTCCCTAGCTCTCAGCATATTAGCTGGTCCTGCACAATAAATGCTTGTCAGATGAATGAGGAAATGAATGCAATAGTTTTTGCATCGTTAAATTCATATAATAACCCAAACCTACGTTCAAGTCCTAAACTACTTTTTTAGCTTTATGAACTTAGGGTTATTTAGCCTCTACCTCAGTTTTCCTCATTTGTTAAATAAAGAAACAGAGTAAGGTAACCTTACCTCCTAAGGTTACTGTGAGACTTAAGTGGAGTAATGCATATAAAGAAGTTAGCATAGCGCTTGGCAAAAAGTTAATAAATGTTTGCTTTAATTATTGTCACTTTTGATTTCAATAGTTGTTTTTGCTTCATTGTCTATGGAGATTTAAAAATTATTATAGATGCTCAGATTCTATCACTGGAGATTATGGCTCTGAAGGTCCAGGGAAGGGTAGAGTTTAAAAACTCCTCAAGGGTTCTGATGATAACCAGCAAGAACTACTTCTCAGTCTGTGTGGATGAGACCATGCATGACTGACCTTTGAGTTCCTTGGAAACACAATGTCAGAATCTGAAAGGGCCCTTTAAACTGGTAAATTCGCTGCTAATTTGCTGAAGGTCATAAGAACTTACACATTTTCTTTCCACTCACAGATAATAGTGACCTTAACTGTTAACATTTATTGGGTGTTTTCTATATGTGCTTGCTATTGTTTGGGTGTTCAATTTACCCCCAAAGCCTATGGGTTAAGGCTTGGTCCTCAGAGAAGTGCTATTAGGAAATGGTGAAATGTTTGGGAGGTAAGGCTAATGGGAGTCTTTAGGTGCTTGAGTGTGTGCCTCCAAAGGGGTTATGGGATCCAGGTCCCTTCCTCTGCCTCTTTGTCTCCTTGGTGACATAAGTGGTTTTGCTCTACCACGTGCTCCCTCCATGATATGCTGCCTTACCACAGGCTTCAAAGAACAGGGCCAATTGATCATGTACTGGAACCTCCAAAACTGAAACAAATTAAACCTCTTTTTAAAAAAAAATATTTTATTGGTACATTTTAGGTATACAGTATAATGACATTCATCATTGGAAATTTGCACCTTTACATAGTCTCTCTTGGTTCTTATTTTTCACCCTTCCCCTCCCCTCCAG
>NW_004624785.1:761542-827044 GCF_000247695.1 Heterocephalus glaber | reverse complement strand
AGGACCTCGGTAGGGCGTGCACAGACCTGCCTGTCTGCAGCGGGCTGATTTGGCGTGTGTTCCGCGCGACTGGGGACCTCAGCAGGGTGTGGGCAGACCTGCCTGTCAGCAGCGGGGTGATTCGGCGTCTTCCGCTTGACTCAGGAGTATATTTTAAATGTTAAGTGTATTAAGATACATGCGCACACACACACACACACACACACACACACACATACACACATTGAGAAAGATTCTGAGCTGGAGTCTTAGACTAATTGTATAGTTGAAGGATCACTGAAATGTGTGCAGATCCAAAGTACCTTTTGAATTCAGCAAGTTAGAAAAATGTCATCTCAAGAATGCCAGGATGCTAAAACGACTTAAATTTACATTATTTGAAGAAAACATGTACATGACCTTCAGATACATTTTTATAATTGGCCCCTTTTATAATTGACTCTGCACTACCAGAGAAGTATCTGTGATTACTTACCACTGGGTAGTATTCTTAACATTTTAGTAACATTTTACTGAGTTTTGACCCATTTGATTTACTCTTGCCTGTTGAATAACAATCTCTTAGAATGTGATTATACAGCCTGATAAAATATTTCACTCTACAGTAAATTACATGCCATCTAGATGATAGTGTTTTATTTAGGTCAACTGTACAGGGCTGAGTGCCCTTTTAAAAATATTCAAAGCATTTGATGGATTCATTGCTGAGTGTACTATAAATAAATGCAACCTCAAATTCCAGACAGTGAAAATGATGTGCAAGGGGGATACATCAGAGCTACCACTGTGAATGACAACTTTTTCAAGGTGATCGAAAAAGACCCTGGGATAGTTACCTGGAAATCAGGGTCTAGTCCCAGTGCTGCCAGTAATAGGGATTGGCTTGGCTCCATGACTCTCAGTATGGGATACATTTTCTCCCTCTGTAAACTGAGGGAAGGGTGAGCACTCTTTCCAAGTATTTCTTGTGGCACACCAGTTCCAGAAGCTGTTGTTACTTGGAAACATACATACATACACACACACACAAACACACACATGCATGAACATGCATGCACACACAGATTTTTGTGATCAAATAAACTTAGTAAACAAAATGTAACAGATTTTTTTTTTTGCTCAGACCTTCTCAGTTTCTTCAAGAGGAAGGCATAGGAAGAAGTAAGTCTATAATTTGGCCACAGAAGCCTTTGTTTAGGTATATGTACCTTATGGACACATGTACTTTAGAATATATTTAAGAAAATACTACACCAGACCACTAGTATTCTTCTCAGTCCCCAAACACTGTGATTCTGGTCAAGTTTGGAGAAATATGGCCATTCTATTTGGAAAACAGAGAGCAACCCCTACCCTCCACCTGCAGCTCATGGTCAGATCTAAACTTCAATGATGTCTTCAGTCTGGTGTCTGTCCGAAGCAGAAGGGTGGTCCAAATAGTAAAGACTAGACTTCACAAAGGACATAGAACTTTCCTTCTGCTTAAGTCATCGTATCTCATGTTCCCATGTCAAGCTTGGAGCTGTTCTTTATATTCTAAGAGAGAATAAAGGGAGTTACTTGCTGAGGTGGAGGTGGGGAGGGCAAAATGGTCATGAATAATCTACTTCATTTCAATCAGTTAGGAAGAAAAATGCCTTCCCCAAAGCACATTCTGAATTGGTAGAGTCGAGAAACCAAAATAGATGGATGTACAGTAGATTTAGATTTACTATTTCAAGCCCTGCTATGCATTTATCCTTATTTGGTTGCCTTTCATGGAGTTGTGTGACTATGGAAATGAGAGTGACCTTGGATCCTGCAGCTGATATTCTTGAATCCAGGAAGGATTTCACTCAAGGCCTCTTAATTACAGACTCAGCTGTAGGTCCACCATGACTCCTGACTCTGGAGCACATTCCACCTTACGCACAACTTCTCCTGCAGTAACTGATTAGCCCAGTGTGTTGTGGTTTTGGGGAAAGTAGGTAGTGGAGAGATCCGTGATGTAATGGTAGGATGTGTATGCCAACCGCATCCTCAGATTCTGAGAAAAATGACTATAGGCAGTTCCACTTGCAGAGATTTCTGTCTTGTGTCACATGGTCCACTTATCCTGGCCAAAGCAGATAGACAGGGTCACCAACAGACCCAAAGACAGTCATCTATAACCTAACAACTTCACACAATGGGAACTGCATTTTTGCAGATCCACCTGATCTGCAGCACATGATGTCTTCACTCTTCCCCTCTCTTGGAACTCAGTCTGCTGTTCCCTCTCCTAATGCTCCTAAAGCTGTCCTGCTCTCTCTCACCCAGATTCACTTTCTCTGGCTCTAGGATCTCACTAGAGCAATCTTTCACAGGAATTTCATCAGCTTTCTGGCATCTTTTATGGTAATGGGGAAACACACTCCTTCCTTATGTAAAGTATTTTATATGAGTAGGTCATCAAACACCCGCAGGCTGTGGACATACCCACAGGGGCCATCTGTTTTCCCATGCACACACACTAGGAGCCAAAGCTCACAAGCTGCCAAGAGTTCTGGTCCAGGCTATGCTTCTTAATATTGCTCATGGTTAGTTCTGATACCCCAACCGTGCTCTAGCTCATGGTGCATGCAACTTCAGGAGTCAGATCTTACTCCAGGCCTGGCTTTTCCCTGTATGCCCTGCTCCATGTAATGGCTGCATCCACAGATGACCACATGCCTGATGGTCAAATAGTACTCTGGGGAATACCAAGCTCTGTTTCCAGTAGGCTGTCCACAAAGTACACCCTTTCATTGCATTATATATAAGCTGGGTTATATTTGAAGCTGATTAAGCACCCAAGTCCAAAGAGTGACTCACGTATCAGCTGGAAGAAGACTCGTGAGGTCACAACTATGTCAACCCATTTATAGATAACTGGTGCCTAGAGCTGGAAGGCATGCTTGTTACCTTTAACGGAAGGCACAAAACAAGAAAAGTTAGTTATACAATGAATGAGAAAAATGTCTCAAAATTATGTAGCTAGATAGCCTAGAATAAAAATCATAAACAAATGAAATGAACTGTAACAGGGAAACATCAAATTTCCAGAAAATACACAAGTACAGGAAGGCCTGCAGTGCTTCTGCAACAAAGATATGGACAACTTAGTGGGCAACAATGCTGCAGCAGCAAAGATGATTGTGCACCCCTGGGAGGTCTCTCCTGCTCAGGCCCAACACTTCTGGTGCCACCTTTAAGGAGATGTCCTCAGAGAGCAGGTGGCAGAGGAAAGGTGACTAGGTAAGTTGGAAGTCTTGGACATATTATATAGGAATAAACAGTTGAGAGAAAAAGACATATTTAGGCCAAAGGAGAGAAGAATTAGAGGATTGATGATAAAGAGGGGAGTAGGATCTCTCAAGAGGCATAGAAAGAAGTTGGGTAGACCTTGTTTCACAAAAAAGAACATTTTAAGATATGAAATGTGCACCGAATGGAATTAGATACTTTGCATTATATTGTTTCCTATCAATGGACTATCTCACATGGATTTTCTGTCACATGGACTTTCCAAGGTGATAGGAAATTGCTGCTCTGAGTGACAGCTGAGATTTCTAAAACAGCTTACACCACACTACAGGGCTTCATTCTGCTTGGCTATCTCTAAAACTTGGTTTTGTTAGCAGAGTGCTAGCAGGTTTAGGGAAAAATCTCTTTCAAAATAGAAAGAGGACCAAGAGATGGGGGGGACATAAAAAGAATTAAAATGTGTTATGTACATAAACCAACTCCCCAGGATGAATGTAATCATTGTGTATGGCAAATATGTAGCAATAAAAAATATTGAAACAACAGTAAAAAACAAAAAAGAAACTCATTAATCAGCCTCATGAGTCTGATGCCAATTTAATACAGTGTAATGAAGAATATGATACAAGAATTGAAGTGGGAAACTGTTAACAATCAGAAAGTTGCCTGTGATACCCCCTTTTTGATGGCACACATGCTGCAGTGGGCTGATTGTATCATTGAAAGGTACAAAAGGTTTGCCATCACTGATACAGACAAATTTGACTACATAAAATCTTAAAACTACTCTATGGCAGATAAACTTTGCTTATTTAATCTTTTCTGTCCTTCATTCTAGTCTGCCCCTCCCTTACTGTTTGGAAGTGGCTTGGGTCCAGATCTGGCAAATGGGACATAAGCAGGAGTTAGCTGGTATTGTCTGTTCTTTCTGCCTGGAACACAAACTTAATGGATGGTGCTTCAACAGCCTTCTAGTGACCATAAAATGCAAAAGCAGAAGAACAAGAGAGGGCAGGTATGTGAGTCCTCATGTTGTCAACTGTTTGAATCAGTTCCAGCAGCTGCCTCTCTATGAGATGTTTGTTATATGAGATAATAATTCCACTTTGTTTACTATTACTTGAAGCCAAGCAAGCAAGAGTTAGACTTGCTGTGAGTTGAAGTCAAATTCATTTCTAATTGATTCTGAAATTAAGGCAAAACACCATATTGTATTACAAGACAAATAACAGAAAAATGTTTGCAATATGTATCACAAAGTTAATATCCCTATGAATATAAAGTCTTCTATAGGTGAATAAGATGGAGATAGATATTTCAACTTTTAAAATGGGCAAAAGCGATGAATAGGAAGATAAAAATAAATAACTCAAATGTCCAATAAGTTCATTAAAAATTTCAGCTCCACTAGTAATTAGAAAAATATAAACTAAAGTGATAGCATAACTTATCACCTATTAAAACTGGCAAACACTGGAAGAATTATAATAGTATCTTCCAAAATATATCAAAAGTTGTGGTATGTACATACCCTGAGGAATCTATGCAGAGAAATGATAATGAGGTGCAAAGATTTGCTATAAGGATGTCTCCCACAGTGCTGTTGATAAGTGCAAAATTATGGAAATTACAGAAATGTGCGATAATAGAGCTTTGGTTAAATAAATTACAACATTGCCTCACATACAAAAAATATTTATTCATCAGTCTGTTGTATTAGAAGTATAATTGTTGACTCACAAAGATGTTCATTATTCATTATTAAATGAACAGCACATTGAAAAATATCTTAGTAATGATGAAAATTCTATTTCCATTCATAAGTATGTTTATGTATTTTCATGTTTCAGAAATGGCATAGAAGAAAATATATCAAGGCATTAATTGCATCCCTAGATTTGGCCTATATTTTCTGCTGTTACTGTTATAAACATGTTCTTTTGAAGTAAAAAAACCATTACTCTAAAAATGTCTCTTAGTAAGCACAGGAAATTAAAAGAATTGATTATTTAATGGCATTAGGCTGAGATAAGCTGAACTGTTTTACTTACAGTAAGGGTATCAGAACATTCTAAGCTCTTCAGGTTTTTTCCTCCACAAAGTAATTCCTGGAGTCTAATTTAAGTCAGCTTTGCTGATCAACATTTGCTGGTTTCTTCTCACCGACACGTCTTGCTTTAGATTATTTCACATACTCAGTCCAGCCAAAGTCAAGTCCTTCACAGTTCTAAGGGCCCTTATGGTTTAGGAGGACTTTGTATTTCTCTGTTAGGATCTCGTTCAAGTGATTTAAGATTTAACTCTTGGAGAGTAATTTTATTTTCCTTATTTCTAAGATTGCAGGAGGGATGAGAACATGCCTCATGGTGATTCCTAAATATTGGCTGAAGGATAATGTTGGAGTCCCACAGACAAGATATTTAGTAATTTGTCTTCAGAGCTATGAGAAGGCAAATGATCAATAACAAAATGATCTTTCAATAGCTGTGCTGACTATTTCTGACATACTGTTTTTCCTATTTCTTAATACATCAATCCATGAGAAAGAATTGCATTTCTTTTACTAGATTTCTTTCAATCTTGCTTCTATATAATATTAAAAATGACTATTTCCCTTAAGGCAATTATCATCATGACCTTGCAGAGCCATATGTGCCAGCTGGAAAGTCACCAGAATTTCTTTTTTAATGAAGGAAAATATTTTATTAAACCAAGAGCACGAGTAGTGGGAGGAAGTAGATTGCATGGAAAAATATTGAAATTTATTATAATTACATCTAGCATGCAAGGTTCTAGTAGGAAATGGAAAACCTCTCAGCCGCTTCAACAGAAATGTCTTTAATAAGGGACTGTACAGAGATTTGGTGGGGTTCAGGTTGGGGCATCCAGAGAAAAGCCACAGCAGGAAACTCTTATTAACTCTGGCCCAAAAGGAAATCAGTGAAGTGGGGCTCAATATCTTGAAGTCCAGTGACTTCTCTGAACTAGGCACGAAATGATCCTGGGAAGGAGCTGTGGACATGGAAGGATACCACCACTCCCAGAACCAGGAAAGGAAAAATGAAGGAAATAGGACAAAAAAATGCTCTGCCTCCTCCCCTCTGCTGTCCCCCACTGCTTCTTCCCATTAGCCAAATCCCAGCAGAAACCAATGGATAGGGACACTACGAGAGCTTTTAGGAGTAGAGAAAGGGAAAGAGGATGATGAGCAGATGATGGAAGAATTGGACCAGCTTGCTCTGTGACGGAACATTATACTCCTTAAAAAGAGATAACATAGTGCTAGGGATGGAACTCAGTGGTAGAGCACTTACCTGACATTTATGAAGCAGTGAGTTCCATCCCCAGCACTACTGAAAAAGAAAAGAGACAGAAAGCACTTCAAGTACAGTTTCGGCAATGGTTATTTGTGCTTCCTCCAGGCCTAGATATGTATAATTTTAGGAATTTATTTTCAAGAAGTACTGAAAAAAAAAGTTCAGTAGAATCCCAGAGAAACATACTATTGTAGAATCAATGTCTGTGTTATCCCCAAATTCACATGTTGGAGCCCGAACTTCCATTGTGATGATATTTGGAAGCAAGGCCTGTGGAGGGTGATTAGCGTTAGCTGAGGTCATGGGGGGCTTATAAAGGAATCGGTGCCCTTATAAAAGGGCCACCAGAGGTCGATACATGTTCTTTCCACCATGTGAAGACATGGCAAGAATGTAGCTGTCTGCAAGCTAGGAAGCAACCTCTCACCAGAAATCAACAAGGTTGGCACCCTGATCTCGAACTTTTAGCCTCCAAAAATGTGAGAAATAAATTTCTGTTGATTGAGCCACCCAGGCAGTGGTATTTTATTGTGGCAGTTGAGCTGACTAAGACATATACCTAGAATCAAACATGCTTGTACTGTAGACAGTACTAGTTATCATTTATCAAGAACATGCCTGGTGTCAGGCACTGTGCCAAGTGTTTACCTGCATGGCCTCAGCATCAGTCAATTTTTCATCACTGTGACAAAGTAAGTGAGAAACAATTTAAAGGAGGAAACATTTGGTTTTTTTGCATAGCTTCAGAGGTTTTAGTCTGTGATCAGCTGGCTCCACTGTTTCTGGGCCTGTGGTGAGGCAGAAACATCACAGTGGAAGGGTGTGGCAGACCAGAGCTGCTCACCTCAAGGCAACTAGGAGGCAGAGAGCTAATCCAAGAAACTGAAAGGAAGAGGCCTGGAATAGTCCCCAGAGTGATAGCATTCCCTTCATCCAGTCGCTACCTCGTGGTGCCATCACCTCCAATCTTTCTATCAGATTATGATCTCATGGTGGGTTAATCTACTGATGATCTTGTGGTCAGGTCAGTTAAAATTTACTAGCATTTGTGAAGCCTAGCAATTTTCAAGTATATTATATGGTTTCTCTTCTCTTCTCTTCTCTTCTCTTCTCTTCTCTTCTCTTCTCTTCTCTTCTCTTCTCTTCTCTTCTTTCTTTCTTTCTTTCTTTCTTTCTTTCTTTCTTTCTTTCTTTCTTTCTTTCATTTGTTCTTTTTTTGGTACCGGGAATTGAAGTCAGGATGTTGCGCTTGCCAGGCAGGCCCTGCACCACTGAGCTACCTCCCCGGCCCCTATAATATGTTGCTATTATTGGTAGGTCACTATGATGTACGATTGATCTCTTGAATTTATTTCTCTTTACTAACTCAAATTTTCTTTGACCAACATCTCCCCAGGCCTCTCTGCCCCAGCTATAAGTTCATTTTTTTTGCACGTGACTATCTGGTTTTCCCAACAATATTAATTGAAGAGACTCTCCATTGTGTCCTCTTGACATTTTTTTTGAAAATACTTGATACATGTCTGGACCATCCCATTACTGCTGTGGGTAGGATGACCTGGGACAAATGTAGATTCAGAAGTGGATTCTTCACTAGGTCTTGGCTATCTGACCCATAAGTATTTTGGACACCTGCAGAAGACAATCCAGGTTTTGGGAGGGATGATGAAATTGTTCACTCAATGGGTGCACTGTATTTCTAACCCTATAAAAATTTAGAATTAGATATGGAGATGCTGAAGGAAAACAAATAATATTTGTGCTTTTGCATGAAGTTCAAGAAAGATATTTTAGATCAATCATTGAGACAATCTGGGTGTACTTGGATTTTATGTGTTTGTAAGAAGAGTATTGGACACCTTAGAACAAAGACAGCCAACTCTTGTGATTCCACTTAAAATATATAGTTAAGTAATGGATTTTAGATGTGATTTTAACTTAAGTTCAAAATTTAATTTAATTTACAAACAGATTCACAATTATTTATAGGTTTCATTTATTAGATTCATTACTGTTCATTAAGTAGTTAGAACTGCTTTGCTACTGAGGATAGGCATTTTAAGTAGCTTACAGGAAAATTGAATATATTAAATTTATAACTGCAGTTTAACATATTTGAGGGAATTTAATTAACTACAATGTAAAGGGGAATAATTGTTTAAAGGAGTCTCTTTAACTTGATATAATCAGACTTTGATGAAAATAAAACAAATTAATTGTTCTTGTTTTACTAGGTATGTAGACTAAGAGTTATAACTTGAACTTGGTGGCTCAAGGAGCCACTTTACCTTGTAGCGGGTATAGCTCTGTGGTAGAACACTTGCCTAACATCCATGAGGCCCATAGACTGATGTTTAGCACCTAGACACACACGCACACACGCACACACGGGTCATATTCTTCTTTCCCAATTTCCTTCAGCCTTTGCCCAAGAAGCCTGGGGTCCTGTACTTTCTGAGATTACTGGTGGTGGTGGGCTGCTGGTCAGGAATCCTAGGGACAATCTGTGAAAAGTACCACTGCCTCTCTAGGAGGTTCAGGGACCAGTGCTGCTTACAGGGTGAAAAAGAGACTTGTCTTTGCTTCTGGCGGCTGGCACACTGCAAGAAAGCCACACACTTCCTAAAAAGAGATGTCCCCTGCGACAGGAGTCAGCATCAGATGAAACCAGACTACATCTGATAGTACCTGAAATGCTTCTCCCCCTAACTTGCCCGATTCACACTTGCTTGCATTAGAACTTGGTCCTAGAGTAAAATTCCCTATTACTCTTTATCCAGTGCTCTACAGACACCCTTACCACTTAACTCTGCATACATCTTACATGGAAGCTGGTTTCAAGGAACTGTAAATCTTAAAGGCAATGAGCGTTACTCAGCTTTCAACAATGCCTGGATCTAGAGCCTGACAGGACATAAGAGACACTGCATTTATCTGGTGGCGGTGATTAGAAATGGTGAGGCATATTTTGAGCCAAGAAGTTAAGAAGCCCCCAAAGGAAGAGTCAATGCACAAGGATGATGCACTAACTCAGTCATCCACTGGGATCCTCGGCTAGGTGCACACTGGATACAACAACTCCAAACACCACCCCTAATAAAGGTCCACCGCAGACAGAAAGGACAAGCATTACATGGATGACGCAGGTACCCTACAGCCCACTGATGGACTCACAGATTAATGGGCTATTGGGAGGTGGTTAACAACTTTGGAAGGTGAGGCTAGTTGGAGAAAATAGGTCATTGCAGGGTATGTAGGGTATGTCCTTGAGGGTATAGTTTGTTCCTGACACCTTCCCTCTTCCCCTCCTCTGTTTTCCCATCCCTTCCCTCTTTCTTTGGAGGATCTTAGACTCCAACTTTTGTCTTCCTAGCAAGGCCTCGAGGGGAAATTACACAGTGAGTATGGGGCTCCCTTTCTTAGGATGCTGGCTTCTGAATCCTTCTAATTGCGTAGCCATGAGTTAAGCTTTTTACTTCCCCAGCCCAGTGATAATCTTGCAGCTCTTGATCATAATATTTATTTATGTGGCCTCTAAGCCCCAGAATATTCCCTGAGGAAAATTGTAAGGACAGCTATCTGGCTCACTTCAATATTTTATTTCTCTCCAAGATTTCGGTCCCGTTAATCAGACTCCTTAGTTACTCTCAGTTGTTTTTAGAGCTGTTTTTCTTGGGGGGATTATTTTAGCCTGTCTTTATGGTTGTATATTTGGAAAAGTTAGTCTGTTACAAGCTACTCATTCACAGGTGGAAGTAGGGTTTTCTACTCCTTTTTCTTTTTTGCGGTACAGGGTCAGACTCAGGATCTTGTGCTTGCCTGGCAGGTGCGGCGCCACTGAGCTACATCCCTGGCCCTCTACTCCTTCATTTTAAAAGGAAAATTATATGTTATCAGAAATCTGCATCATGCCAAGGGAATATTCTTTCTCTCCTTCACAAGAATGGAAGGTTTCTTGTGATGCCTATGTGCCTTCTCAGCCTCTGTGCTTTATTTGAACTTTGACTTGAAGCAGATTTGGAGACTTCTGAAGTTTGGTCACATGTTCTGTAACTTTCCATGAGTCTCTGAGGACCCGACTTTCTTCAAACTGATCTCCAGGGAACAGAGCGATTTTTCTTGGCTGCTTAGCAGCTGAAAGTGTGGCTATGGGCAGCATTAGAGGATTCTCCGGGGTGTGGGGGCGGTTAGCCTGGACAAATCCTCCGGTGTTAAATACGAGTTTGTGGCCTCCAAAGCTCAATGAGGGAAAACAGCTCAAATAAATAATTCCACCTTAAGACAGCCGCTGCCATGCCTAAGAGAATGGTTTCCAAAGGAAACAACAATAAAAATAGCACTTGAGAAAAAAACTGGGAAGGAATGACACTTAGGTATCCAGATTTTTAAATAATTTAATATAACAGAGGAAATGTTTGCAGATTCAGCTATTTTGGTTTTATAGCATCCTTTGCTGCATTCCCCCTAGTGCAACAAAATGGAGAAGAGATAGTTCCTCATATCCTAAATGCATTTGAAAGAGGTAAAGAAACATCCTCAACTTTTTCTATAGGTCAGGAATGTGAGATTTTGGTACTGAAGCTAGATGTTTCCATTTTTTATATATTGAGGGTCCTCCTAAGTTATTGAGGTTTCTTTTCTTCTCATAAAAAATTTTAGCTTTTATAAAAGCAAATGGCTCTCTGCAATTTTTCTTTGCTATCTTTTTTTTTCTTTTGTGCTGGTGATACTGGGATTGAACCCAGGGCCTTTGCACTGAGCTATATCCCCAGCCTGTTTAATTTTTATTTATATTCTGAGACAGGGTCTGGCTAAGTTGTTTGTGGTAGGCTAAACATGTGATCCTCTTGCCTCAGCCTCAAAAAGGGCTCTAATTATAGACTTGCACCACCCTGCCCAGTTCTTTCATCAGTATCTTAGCTTGTTTTCTATAGATATCCAAAGATGGCTCCTTGTTTAAAGAAACTTTCTAAAAACATGCCCCTTCCTTTCTGATTATGGTATCATTGCCATTATGGAGTGAGGACACTGGATTGTGAGCAATGTAAAAATGTCTTTTAAAATTTCTAAAGCTAATTTATTTTAACACTCACTTTCTGCTCCTGGTGCAGTGACTGAACACATCAGACACAGAGTTAGAGAGGCAGAGTGAGCTGTGGGTGCCTGGGGCAGGGAGAATACCCAGTCAGCTGGACTTCTTCTCAGTATTGGTGAGCCACCTGCTCACAGACCTGAAATTGACCTGTTGGTGCCTCTGTTCTCCAACTTTAAAGAGACACAACTTTAGAACTTTATGTAAAGGACAACAACTAAAGTTGAATTCTGATAACACGTCCAACTTGGTTCAGAGGTATGCTCAGAAATGCCTCCGGGATGAATTCTGCTTGTCCAAGAGGATGCATCGGCTAGCAGCTGGTGCACACAGCATTCTAAGATACTAGCCAAGGGAAAGTGGCTCTTGTCCTCTAATAAAGTCACTGTAACCAGATTATCCTTGCTAGAGGTGTTCAGCAGTTAGAGCCTGCTTTGGCATCTGAGCATGCCCAGTTCTGTCTGCTACTGTTAAGGAGTTTCAACATCCCAAAAGGAAAGAAAAGACAAGATGATAGGAATAAAAAGATAGAGATGGTAGCAATGCTTTCTCATTTAGAGATAGTTTGAAAAGAGCTGGGAAGTGTAACACAAACAAAGGAAGAAAAAACAGTTATTTCAATCTTATAGTAAAAGGAATCCTCTCCACTGTTCAAAGTGAAAACATTACAGTTACTTCCTGTCCCAGCCAGGAGAAAACACCTGGACCCTTTCCTTCAGCATTCGGACATTGCTTTTAGTGGTATTAACTCCATGTGCCAAATTTGTATTACCAGGATGCAAATGTTTCAGTGGGAGATGAATATCTAAAATCATTTTGTACCCCTTCCCCCATAGTACTCAGGAAATCACCTTATATCATGTAGTTTGGGTGATCTCAAGCAAATGACATAACTTCCTAAGCCTCAGTTTCCACACCTATAAAAAGAGGATACCATTTCTTGGTCTTTTGGCTAAGATCAGGGGTAAAAAGAGGATAATAATAGTGCCTAATTGGGATTGCATAAAGATTAAACAAAGCAACTCTATACTGTATAGAATGCTGCTTGGTACATATAGGTATTCAAACAAATACATAGGTAAATAAACTATCTCAGGCTACCTGGCCAGGCTGAAGGAAGAAAAAGTACACTTACTAAATATATACTCTCTCTCCCCTTTTCTGCTTAGTTTTAACTGTGTCCTCATCATCAGGGAACCTGGCTAGAAAGAAAAAAAAACTAGACAAGAAAGCATGTTCCCCAGTTGTCAGATGACTTGCTTTCTTGTCACATTAAGAAAGTTTGCAATAGCATATTATGCTGGTTGCTGCCATCACTTTTGTTGTTATGGAAAGGTTGCTAAGTGATTTCATTATCAAGGCTTTGGGTTTATAGAAACATCTTTCCCATTAAGCAAAGACTACAGGCTAGTTGACAGACCCCATTAGAATGGGTCCAAGAACATCTTTGGTACAGTGTGGAACAGAGCAGCGTGGTACACGTTGCTAAGGTACTCCTCTGGGGTTTCTAGGGTAACTGTCATCTCAACATGCTTGGGTTTGTATTCAGGCCATTCCCAGTATGACGATGACAATCTGCCTCTATACCTGAAGGGGTGTAATTCTTTTCACTATTTATGGCTTTCCTCACTGCCCACTCATCCCGCAAACACTTCAAACTGGCCTTCCAGTCCTTCAAATGCTTTCTGAGAGCAGCATGACCTCTTTGTTTCCACATGCAATGTTCTCTTGCCAGACATCCTTGCGGCTCTTCTCTGTGATGTTAAACACTGTTTAACACCCTGCTTCTTTTAAAATCTTGCCCTTTATTGGCTTCTTTGGAATTATACTCTGGCTTTTTCTCCTCTCTGACTAATCCTTCTATGTTGCTTTTGCTAGCTCCCACCTTCTGTCTCTTAAATATCAGCATTCCCCAAGGTTCTGCCCTGAGCTACATTCTTTTCTTGCTCTATATATTTATTCCTACTTGAATCCACCCACTCACAGGCTTGTCAAAATAATGGGTCAAGGCAGGAAAATGAAATAAAATGGAAAAAAACCCCCACAGAATTCTGGACATAAATATTTGTCATCTTTCTATCTATATTTATACTGTGGTTGCATAATTTTATAAAAATTAGATCATTCTATACATGTATAGTATCCTGCTTTTTAAAAAATTCAGTAATACAGTTTGAGTATATTTATAGATCAATGCAGGATTTTGACTTTCATTTTAAGTGTATTATGCTGTATTCATTTGCTAGGGTTGCTATATTAAAGTTCCATAGATTGGCGTCACTTAAACAATAAACTTTATTTTCTCACAAGTCTATAAGTAAAGTCTGAGTTCAAAATGTCAACAGAGTTGGTTTGTAGGTGGCTGTTTTTTCCCTGTGTCTCCATACGGGCCTGAGATTAGGGTCTATCCTCTTTGAATCCCCTCTCTCTAAATACATTCACATTTGGAGCCCCTAAGAGTATTAACTTTGACATATGAATTTGTTGGTGTTGAGGCACAATTCAGTCCATGGCATGTATATCTTTTTATTAATACATGTGTGCAGTACAAAATTATTACATTCCCGGTGGGAAGTTGGTACATGTACATGACCTATCTTAATTCTTTTTTCCTCTACTTCTTCTTCACTCCTTCTCCCCTTCCTTCATCTTTTGATCCCCTTCCCATTTGAGAAAGATCTCTTTCCCTACATTCTATTATCTATCTTTTATTGTGCTCTTTATTTATATTTTGAGTTTTCCCTATAAAAGAAACTATGCAATATTTAAGCTCATGTGTCTGATTTATTTCATTTAACGTTATGGTTTCAAGGTGCATCTAGTTTCCTAAAAATTATTGAAGTTTATCTTTCTTTATGGTGAAGTAGTACTCCACTGTGTGTTTATATCACATTTTCTTCATCCATTTATCTGTTGATGGACATATAGGCTGCTTTGAAGATTAGCTATTATGAATTGTGCTGCTATAAACATTGGTATGCATGTATTATCATAATATGATGATACCTACTAAAGGGGGAATATTTAGGTCAAATGAAATTTCTAGTTTTAGTTTTTTGAGGAATCTCCATAGTGGTTGTACTAGTTTTCATTAATGCCAATAGGGTGGGAGTGTTCCCCCATCCCCTGCAGCATTTATTATTTGATTACTTGATGATAGTCATTCTTTCTGGAATAAGATGAAATTTCAGTGTTGTTTTAATTTGCATTTCACCAATGGCTAGCGATGTTGAATATTTCTTCATGTATTTATTGGCCATTTGTACTTCTGATAAGTTTCTATTCATTCCATTTGCCCATTTTTGATTGGGTCTTTTATTTTGAAGGATCTAATTTCTTTGAGCACTTTATTAGCCAGATATTAGTCCTTGGTCTGAGGTGTAGCTGGTAAAAATTTTTTCCCATTCTGTAGGTTGCCTTTTCATTCTGTTGGTTGTTTTTTTTGTGGTCCAGAAGCTTTTTATTTTGATATGATCCCATTTGTTGATTCCCATACTATTTCCTGTGCAACTGAGGTTCTGTTTGGAAAGTCCTTGCCTATGCCTATGACTTCAAAAGTTTTACCTGTTTTGTCTTCCAGGAAGTTGAATCTTTTGTTTTAACATTTAGTTCACTTTGATTTTAGTTTAGTACATGGTAAAAGATATGGGTCTACATTCAATCTTCTTCATATGGATAGCCAGTTTTACCAGCACCACTTATTAAAGGGACTTTCTCTCCTCCAGGGTATGTTTTTGGCCCCTTTGTCAAAAATCAAATAGGGGAATGTGCTTGGGGTTGTTTTTGCACCCTCTACTCTGTTCCATTGATCCACATGTCTGTTTTTGTGCCTGTACCACGCTGTTTTTATCATAGTGGCTTCAGGCCCAGGATGGTGATGCCTCTTGCTTTGCTCTTTTTACTCAGGATTGTTTTTGCTCTTCTGGATCTCTTCTGGTTCCACATGAATTTTAGGAATGTTTTCTCCAGTTCTCTGAAGAATGCTGTTGGTATTTTGATTGGGATTGCATTAAATCTGTATATCAGTTTTGGAAGTATGACCGTTTTGACTATATGGTTCTGCCTATCCAGGAACAGGGAATATCTTACTATTTTCTGTTGTCCTCTATGATCTTCTTTTTCAGAGTACTGTAGTTTTCATTTGTAGAGGTTTTTCACTTCTTTGGTTAGATTAATTCCTAAGTAGTTAATTTTTCTTAGTGCTATTGTGAATAATATTATTTCCCTAATTTCTTTCTCAGTGAGTTTGTTATTGGTTTACAGAAATGCTATTGATTTTTGTGTCAATTTTGGATCCTACTACATTGCTGGATTTGGTCATCAATTTTAGGAATCCTTTGGTGGAAATTTTTGTTTTCTACTTAGAGGATCATGTAGTCTGCAAAGAATAATAATGTGACTTCTTTCATCTAAGTCCCTTCTTTGTTTATTTTTCTTGCTTCCTTGCTCTCGCTAATGTTTGGAGTAGTATGTTGAACAGGGGTGTTGATAGTGGACATCCTTGTCTTGTTCTTAATATTAGAGAAAAGGCCTTCAGTTTTTCCACATTTAATATGATATTGGTGCCAGGCATAGTGGCACATACCTGTAATTCTAGCACTCAGGAGGCTGAGGCAGGAGAATCATTACAAGTTCAAGGCCAGCTTGGGCTACATAGTGAGTTCAAGGACAGTCTGAACTACATAGGTAACCCTGTCTCAAAAAAAAAAATAGGATGTTGGTGGTAGGTTTGTCATAAATGGCTTTTATCATATTGAGCTAAAGTCCTTTTATACCTACTTTATTCAGGGCACTTTTTTTTAATCATTAAAGGATATTGAATTTTGTTAAAGGCTTTGCCTGCATCTGTCAAGATGATCATGTGATTTTTGTTCTTCCTTCTGTTTATATAATGTATTACAGTTATTGATTTGTATATGTTGAACCATCCTTGCATCCCTGAGATGAAGCCTACTTAGTCAGGATGCCTGATCTTTTTGATGATTTGTTACATTCTGTTTGCTGGTATTTTGTTGAGGATCTTTGCATCTATATTCATTGAAGAGTTTGGTGTATAGTTCTCTTTTTTGGTTGGGTCCTTGTTTGGTTTTGGAATCAAGATAATGCTACCTTTCAGGAATGACTTTGGGAATACTCTTTCCTTTTAAATTTCATTAAAGAGCCTGAGGGGTATTGGTGTTAGACTTTCCCTGAAAATTTTGCAGAATTCAGTAGTGAATCCATCCAGATCAGGGCTTTTCTTAGTTGTCAGTTTTATTTTTTTAAATTACTACTTCAGTTTCATTGCTTGTTATTGGATTACTTAAGATTTTTATATCTTTTTTAGTTCAGTTTTTGGTAATTTATATGTATCTAGGAATCTATCCATTTCTTCTGAGTTCTCCAATTTATTGGCATATAGGTTTGCAAAATATTTGCTGGTAACCTTTTGGATTTTGGCAGTGTCTATTGTGAGTTCACCTTTTTATTGCATTGTTTCTGGTGTTTTCTTTCCTTTTTTGCTAAGATTGGCTACAGGTTTATCTGTTTTGTTTATTCTTTTGAAGGACCATCTCTTCAACTCATTGATTCTTTGTGTTGTTTTTTAGTCTCAATTGCATTAATTTCTACTCTGATCTTTATAATTTCTTCCTTGTACTAGCTTTGTGCTTGGATTGTGTTTTCCTAAGTCCTTGAGGTGCATTGTTAGGTTACTTATTTGGCCTCCCTCTATTTTTTTGATTTGGGCATTCACAGCTATAACCTTCCCTCTTAGGATTACTTTCATTGATCCCCCAAAGTTACGGTATGTTGTACAGGCATTATTGTTTAATTCTAGGAACTGTCTTATTTCTTCCTTGATTTCTTCTGTAATCCATTAATTATTCAAGAGTGTATGGCTTAATTTCCATGCATTTGCATAATTTCTGTGTTTTCTTTTGCCACTGATTTCTAGTTTCATTGCATATGATAATATGCACAGTATAATTTCAATTCTTTTGCATTTACTTAAGCATGCTTTATCTGCTAGTATGTGGTCTATTTTGGATATTGTTCCAAGTACTGCTGAAAAGAATGTGTATTCTGTTGTTGAGTGGAACACTGTGTAGAGATCTATAAGTCCATGTGTTTGTTTTGTTCAACTCTGATATTCTTTGTTGTGGTGGTGTTTTTTTGTGGTCTAGTTAGTTTATTTGTGGCAGTGGGGTTTTGAGGGCCTCTATTGTAATTGTGTTTACATTTTTTTAAGGAGTAGGAAGAATTCATTGAGAGAAAACTTCTGTCTAGGAAAGATAGAAGGGGCCCTGGAAAGTGGATTACCCACCGACATTGCTTCTCAAGGGTGTTTAATTGAGCAAAGCCATGAGGTGAGGTGGGTTCAAGGTGGGACAAAACTGTAGTTAATTAATAAGATTAAAAGTATACTCACTAGATAATGTTAATCCCATGGGAAATCATAAGGTGGGTATGTGGTGGAACAAAACTATGGTCAACCAATAAGACAACAAATATAGTTGCTTAGGTAATATTGATTAAATGAAGATCAAATAGGGGAAGCAAGTCACTAGCAAAAGTATATGACATGAACAAGGATTTTCCTGGAAGGAATGGCCTAGGGAAGTTTTGGTCCCCATTCAAAGTGATTGATGCCTATTTAGAATATCAATCACTGCTGTTCATCCCTAGGGCTAGTATGTGGATATAGTAGTAGTTCCTTATTTTTTTTCAATACTGGGGATCGAACTCAGGACCTTGCACTTGCCAGGTAGGTGCAGAGCCACTGAGCTACCTCCCCAGCAGTTCTTCTTTTTCTTGAATCCTGGCCTTCAGTGAGTGAACCTCCATCCACTGTTGTCCTCTGTCTTATAATATCTTCTAACTAACTTAGCTGTCTACAATATTCCCCCTTCAGAAGACCTATTCCTAACTGTGGTTAGGGGGAAAGGGTTGTAGTTTCCATCTAACTGCTTTGAGCTGGGAAGGATCGATGTAGGAGAGACTGAAGTTGGGGACCCTCTCGAGAGTGCTAATCTATGGGCCTCAGACAGAAGTCATGTTGTAGTTTAGCAGTTATGAACTGTCTTTATGAGGTCAATCTGGCGGATTCCAGTAGGTAAAAGGAGTCTAGCACATTTGTTGTTGGTTCCAGCTGTAGAGTTTGGCAGCCTCTAGGCAAGAATAAACAAAATTTCCAAGAAATTAGAGCATGTATAGTCAAAGCATGAGCACCAGAATGGAAAGGCAGGTTGGGGAAAGAGCCACATCTAGAAACTGTTCTTAAGGGACTGGAATAGTGATTGTAACCTGCTGGCTCTTAGATTCCTCTACTGATGGAAGTTATTAATCAGTGTGATATTTTTTTTTTTTTGGTACCGGGGATCGAACTCGGGTCCTTGCGCTTGAGCAGCAGGTGGCAAAACCACTGAGCTAAATCCCTGGCCCAATCAGTCTGATATTTTGTCATAAGCCTCTCTTGTTTTAGCTGTAAGAAGATGGAGAGTTTGGTGGTCTCAAAGGAAAATTTTAGCTAAGGAATTTAAAGACTCTTGTTGAGTTTTTATAGATTCTACTGTTTTTTTCTTAATGACCCATAACAGTGATCAGCTACTGGTGTAGCTGGAAACTGCCAGAAGGGGTCAACAATTGGAGTCCTTTTTATATCTCGCTTTATTACTGTGGTCTTGACTTTGTATATCTTAGTTATACTTTTCTACTGGGTGTTTAAGACCAAAAAGTGAGACCTGTGTCAATCAAAATTAACCTCTTGCTATCTATCAAAGTCAGTTAAATCTCCTCAGTCATTGCTTTGGAATCATGTGTAGAGCCTCTCAGCTCCTCTGTCAATATCAGCTGTCAGGATGGGTCATGGGCTTGCTTGATCATGTTGCTTCTGGTGAATGGGAGAATTTTCCCTCTTGGTGACCCTCCTTTGACACACTGTACATTTGTTGATTTTTGTCTTCTGGGGTCCAGCAATATCCCTGGTCAAGAGGCTGGGTGATTTAGTGTTTATGTGTATCTGATCTTTTACAGTGGACCCTAAAGTTGTGACCAGACTGACATACAAACAACTTGGGTTAAGACCAGAATTTTTGTTTTAACTTATGAACAAAGTCTTGAGTTATGACCCAAATGCCAGCTGCTTGTGCTTCCAGATGGTCTCAGATATAGATTTAACTCTTAAATAGCTTTGGAAGGAACATTACAACATCCTTTCCTGTGGGGTTAATTGAGAAATCCTGGGCCAATGGATTATTTTAAAGTGGCTCTCATTAATTGGTCCCCCAAACAGCCCTGTCTTCTAGTTCTGACACAGTCCTCACATTGCTCACTTCTGCTGCTCGTGCTTTTGATAGAATTTTTCATGCCCTAAAGTTTTCTTTGGTACATTTTTAGGGACTGCAATTCTTTTCTGTGCTGGTCATTCAAGTTTATTTATTTATTTATTTTCGGTACCGGGCATCAAACTCTGGTCCTTGAGCTTGTGAGGCAGGCAATGGAACCACTGAGCTAAATCCCCGGCCCCAAAATTTTATTTTATTTTATTTTTTACATTTATATTTAATATAATAAATAAAAGCATGGGAATTCACAGTTGTAGTAAGATGCTCAATTCCTGCTTCTAGGTCATTTCAGAAACATGAGTCTGCGACAGCTGGGTGCTGACTTATCTCTGATGCTGAGAGAGGTCTCACTGGCTTCCTAGACAAACACACTTGGCTGCACTCTTCCTTGGCTCCCTGCAGTCACCACCACCACCACAGCTACTGTGCTAGGCCACCTGCTCTACCTCTTCCTGGAGCCACAATTTCTTTATCTAGTCTGCTACTAATGAACATATAGGTTGCTTCTAGTTTTAATTTTTTTACTATTAAAAACAGTGGTTCAGGGATGTTCCTAGATATGTTTTCTTGTGCATGGTACTAACAACCTAGATGGAGGCAGTGTGTGAGACTTCTATTACTTTATTCCTTGGCATTCTTTATTGTTTCAGCTGTATGTTTTTTCTTTTAATCATCATCATTTACTGTCAAATGTTATTCTAGGCAGTAGGATGAGAGTCTGAGGATAATAAATGTCTTAGATAGTTCAAATTGCTATAATAAAATAACGTGGGTGGCTTAAGAAACATTAAGTTTTGCAGATTTGGAGGCTAGAAGTCCAAGATTAAGGTATCAGCCTATTCAATTCCCGGTGGAGGCCCTCTTCCCAGTTTTTTGATGGCCATCTTCCTCATGTGGTGGGGTGAGGGGGAGTGAGGGCACTAATCCCATTGGTGTGGACTCCACCTTCATGACCTAGTGACATAATAACTACCCAAAGGCTCCACCTCCAAATGCCTCATGTTGGGATTAGAGTTTCAACATATGAATTTGGGACAGAGAGCATAAACATTCAATTCATAGCACTAATCTAAATCCTAGACTGCTTAAATGACATCTTTAAATGGAGATATTAAAAGATTCAGCTATTTAATTGAAATTTTACAGAAGAAAAGAAATTTTGACCAGGGATTTTATGCAAATGAACATTGAATAAAAAATAAGAATTCAATTGCTGTATTAAAGAGTGCTCAACAAATTTTTCTTTGTTGTTGATTCATGGAGTGATCACATTCAAGTTGAGTTTGCTAGAAAAATGGAAACTTCAGAAAGTCTTCATTGTCCCCTTCCAATTTCAACTTAACTACCAGCTTCTACTCCTGATCTAGACTACATTGCTGAGATTTAAAGGTAAGAGCTAGCTTCACAGCTCCTCAGCATCCAGATAGGAAGCCAGCATGAGCCTCTTTTCCTCTGGTTGGAGAGTCTGAGGACCAGAGATGGAGAACTCTGGATGAGCATCAGCAATAGTCTCTGGGAAAGAGTGTGGCCTGAGGAAATTCCTCAATCCATGGAAGAAAAGGTACACTGGATGCAGTTGTTTCCCTTGTAGGACACAGCTGAGTATAAATCCAGAGGACATTTATAAAAATCTGTTCTTCAAATTTCCCTGCATGCCCTGATAATGACTGGTACCTTTATTTGTCTTTCCCTCCATAGTCTGAAAACTGTATATAATGTATGAGTCAGCTGCTTTTGGATGTTGTACAATAGGCAGGAAATAAAGTGAGTGCCACAATTATTCTTTTTATTGAATAATCTATAGTTACAAATAACCTTGGTATTTTTATATTTTTATACCCCAAATAGGAACAATCTTTAGACTTTACTGATATTTGTAGGAGAGCAAGAATACATGCATTTTTCTCTGAATCTAGCAATAAGGCTATTGACAATCCTCCTTCAAGAAATCCTCACGAGTAAGCAGACTATCTCTTGGCCTGGGGATTTAGCTCAGTGGTTCTGCCGCCTGCCCCACAAGTGCAAGGATCCGAGTTTGATCCCGGGTACCAAAAATAAATTGTGTAGAAAGCAGACTGTCTCACAAAGATCTCAATTTCCTTTTGACAGAAAATAATATAAATAGTGAAAACTGTTAACTAGAAAGGGAAAAATAATGAAAATACAATTAACACCAACATGTGAATTTACTATATCCAAGGCATTTTCACATATTTTTTGATTTCACAGCCTACCTTTAAGGAAGGCCTTTTCAGTTATTCATTCCAATGAGGTTGTATTCCCCAAAAGGGCCAACAAGATGTCAAATAAAGGTAGTTCTTAGACCTTGATTCCACGTGCTCACAGAATAAATATGAGTAAATAAATACAAATAAACACAAATTTTACTGCCTGGCTTTAATTCAGAAATAACAAGAGACTTTTCTTAAAATCCATTCTTCCTTCACAGAGGAGACCAGAAATTTCTGAAATCCACTTTGGATTCTTTGGGGATTCGTCTTGACTAAGCTCCATTTCTAGAAGGGAGGTGTTTCTTAGTTCTGCTCCTGTCTTTTGAGGAGCAAGTAGATGCTGAGTGTGCAGACAGACGTGGGTGGGTGGAAAAGCAGCACTGAGCTCCCTCCCCTTGGAACAGGATATGCAGCCCTCACAACCTTACTCCTCTTCTCTCCCTGCTGGGCTTAATCTTAGCAGCTGCAGAATTGTTTCTCATGGCTCTTAGGGAACTTTCTTTTCTTTCTTTCTTTTTTTTTTTTTTATGATCACGTGTATTGCTCTGTTGCACATTTTACAATAAATCAAGAAAATAGTTTTGGAGCTTTTGTGTCTCTTGATAATACCTGTTCCTTGAAAACAGAGCTCATCTTTTTTGGCTTCTCAATGAAGAAATATATTTTGGGTCCCAGTTTTGGCTTGGGCTTGAGGCGCATTCCAGATTTACCCAGCCCCAGAGGCTGGAGAGAACATGGTCATGCCCCTTTAAAGTGCTGTCACCACTGTGGGAGGAATAGGTGGCCCAAAAGAGCAGGCATACCACAGTCAGCAACACAGCCCAGGACTAGTGTCTTTTGACTTGTACCATTGCTGCCTGTGTGACATGGCTGGGACCTGGTGAAAGCCCTCTCCTGAATTTTATTGTGATGAAACATCAAACAAACTCAAATTAAGAGTCTAAGTGGCCTATGCTCTTCCAGAACATCAAGACCAAGAAACTCAAAGTAAGAATGTGGGATTGTTCCTCATTAAAGGAAACTTAGGCCTATTAAGTGCAATGCATGATCCTGGACTGGATCCCAAGCTGGGAAAATGAACTATAAAGGACATTATTAGAACACTTGATGAAAGTGTAATATAAATGTGTGTGTGTGTATGTTTGTTCATAATTATATAAACCTGAAGAGAGATATATTCACCCGCTCGTTAACACTGGTTACTTGGGGAAGAGTCGGGTAGCAAATTAAGGGGGGGAGGATGCCACAATTTAAAAAAAAATACAATATTTTCTTTTTTACCTGATCTGTGATTAAGATGGCCTGGATAAAATGTGAATTTCATAAAGTTAGAAATATTAATGGTTCATACAACCATATATTGATATCCTGATACTGAATGGTATTTAACTTGTGTTGTTCTAAACTGGTAAGTGAGGTGTCACTGCCAATGTAGCTCACATTCCATTTGCCTTTCAAACCAGATGTGTGTTTACTCTGTGCTATAGAACTTTTGGTTCCTTCACCAAACATCCCTAGTCCAACTAGGTATAAATCCAACATTACATGTTTAAAGCATAACTGTTTTAAAGGATCTTATTTGTATTTATTATATGTATTAGTAGTATACATTATCATATCATCTACATAAAAATAATGCAACCAACTATCCAATTGTTATACTAACTAAAACACCAAATAAACTTTGGACAGTGAAAAAAAGAACATACGGGATAAAAATAGCATGGATGGTATGATTTTACTTTTGTTAAATAAGATAAATATGTGTGTATGTACAAAATGAATTATATAAATTTGACCAACAAAATGTTAATGATTTTTATTTCAAGGTGATGGGAATTTGAATGATTTTACATTTTTCATATTTATGTATGGTATAATTTCTTCACTACAGAGACAATTTAAATAAATATACTAAGAAGTAATATTTTAATGTTAAAAAACAATAAAAAATCACTTGGAAATTACAAGAAAAATTTAATTATATTTTTTTCTACCTTGTCTCTCTCTGTTTCTGTTTTTGTCTGTCTGTCTCTCTCATAGTGCTAAACTTATTACTTGAAGCATTTTGTGCTTCGACATGAAATGTTCCCAGATATGACAAATGCATGTAAAAATGTTAGCAAGCTGGTTGGGAGTGCAGCTCAGTGGTAGAGCATGTGCTTAGCTTGCAGGAGGCTAAGGTTCAATCCCAAGAGCAAGAAAAATAAATCATAGTAACCTTTATAGGGCTTTATAGGGCTGGAGATGTAATTCAATAGTAGAATACATGCTTAACATTTGTGAGGGCCTGGGTTTAATCTCCGGCACTACAAAAAAAAAAAGAGAGAGAGAGAAATGCGAGTAAATTCTTTGGACTGGTGAGAATGAAGACGTCTGATTTTTCTGGAGAATTTTGTTTGGAATGGGAGTTTCCACAGCTACTTTTTACTATATAAAACTTTCAGATGAAATCCCTTCTGTCAATTTCAGGGTTCTTCTAGGACTGTATCCCTTTGACCTGTATGTGCCTTGTCTACATGGTGTGCATACCTCATCCTGACCCTAAAAGCTATAGAAATCACATGTTGCCCCAGAATCTGAACATCTTCCCTTTTGGGGTGGATAGGACCATCTTCCTTCATGACTGCTTGGAGGCATTCTGAGAATTAATGAGGTGGGTTTGTGGAATGCTTTGAGCTGCTCAGATGAAAGGAATAAAATTCTAATTTTGTTTATAATATAACCTCTGTAGTCAGTGGGTCCACTGAGTCAGACAAGAACAGAAGAAGATGCTGGCATCGAAGATACCACCTCAATTCAGGAAGGGCAGCTAGTTTTTCTAAGTGCCAATGCCTGTGATAGCAATAGTAGCTTTGTGTTAGACAGGTGATAAAAATGTAAAGAGTTAATGTTTCTGGGAGAAGATCTCAACATATCATAGATGGTGAGTAAATTTCAGCTTCCTTGTCCCTCATTGGGACAACATGGAGGCAAGTTGGATACCACCTCCCACAGATCCTGGGAGAGTCTGTGTCTCAGGGGTATCTAGCATAGCTTGATTGACAATGCATGCTTTACTTGTTTCTTTTCCCTCCATGTCTCACTGACTATTCCTAGTGCTGTTTTCCGAAATCCCTCCCAAATACACTTGCACTTAGATTCTTGTTGATGGTAATCCAGATAAGAACATTATGTGTTTTTCCATCAATTTACTTACTTTTCTACACTTACCATTATTTCCCTGAGGTTCAAACCCCTTTCTTTTTGCCTGTCCAAACTGTCACAGTCAGATACACTTTGATACAGTCTGGCTCTGAGAGTTATCTTCTCTGAAATCAAGATTCTCTCTATTCTAAGTTGGCAGTTAATCAGACATGTGTGTTCTTTTTGTTGTGAAGTGAGTTAGAATGGAGAAGTTGGAATCAGATGTTTAGATTTGCCTTGGATCCCAAATCCATCACTTACTGTGAAGCTTAGACAAATCTCCTAACTTCTCTGATCTTTACTTCATCCTATGTGAAATAAAGATAATCCTGCCTAAATCTAATGGGTAGATTGAGGTCCTCTGAACTAAAAACACAGGAAGCAGGATATTGCCTAATGAAAGAAGGTACTTGAGAAAAGATATTTTTGTAATCTTATTTTATTTAATTTTTCTAGCTTGTTTTCCAAGCTAGATTGTAGTTTCTCTATCACATTCAATTTCTTTATCCATGTGCCTTGCACATTACAGGCACTAAGTAATTATTTGTTATCAATTTTCTATAGCTTTAAATCAGAGAGTGCGCTCTTGGAAGTCAAGATGAACCTTTAAATTGTTATTTGTCAGGCGTTCTCGAGGAAATGTCTTATACAAAATGAATGCTGTGGTCTATAGTTCTAGATTCACTGAGGTCCTTCTAGAATGGACTTCTGTCCGTAACCATTATTTTACTTCTTTCTGACCCCTGTACACATGAACCAGTGTTGGTTACAGAGTAACTGACTGCAGTGCACACAAAAGCATTTTCAGCTGTCTCACTATCTTCTCTCCACGCTACCTATTGCCCCCTCCCTGTCCCTTGCTCTGCTCCAGCAGATGTTTTCTTTGCACCCCTAGAACTTTCCAGGATAGTTTTGTCTGGCAGCCTTTGCACTTGATGTTTCTCTTCATTTGAGTCCCTGCTCCAGTGTCGCCATAGAGGTCTCATGCTTGTCTCTGTATCCTACCACCTGGCTTTGTGCTTTCTGTATAGTTGCTCTCTGAAGTTGTCTTATTAGTCATTTGATTATTGTTTGCTCCCTCCATTTCTTTCCTACCCCCTCCCCCAGTAGAAACTTCTATTCTGGATCTTTTTATATCCCTGCTGCTGAAACAGTACTTGGTGGTGAAATGACTGAATGGAAGAACTCCACCATACCTTATACAGAATGTTTAAGATGGTGAGCTAAAACCCATGGCTATCACACCAGATTCTAGTGAAACTCTTTAGGTCTGAATCATCCATATAAGCAACTGCGAAGTCTCAGTATGGCAATTATTAGTTAATTAATTAATTAATAAATAATTAGTGTCTTAGGGTATATGGACTGAGAAGAAACATGCAAACCCTAGGAAGATATGTATAAACAATTACAGCATAACATATGTAGAAATCACATGGGCAAATCCTTTTGCTGTGGAAAATTTATTTATTTATATTTTTGGCAGTGCTGAGGATTGAAGCTAGGGAGTATTGGGCTATATCTCCAACACTTTAAAAAATTATTCTGAGACATTGTTTTGCTATCTTGCTAAGTTGCTCAGGCTGGCCTTGAACTTTTTGTGTATGTGTGTGTGAGTGGTACTGGGGATTGAAACCATGGCTTTCCCATTGAAGCATAGCTCCAGCCCTTTTAAATTAGTTTTTGAAAGAGTCTTGCTAGGTTGAGCTCTAACCTGTGATCCTCCTGCTCAGCCCAGCACATATATAATTTAAAATAAATGATTTATTTATTTTCATTATGGAAAATCTAAACATAAGCATAAGTAGGTACAATGGATAAGAATGGCATAATGGATCCTTTTATCCACTGGAATGGACAGACTTATCCTACTGTTCATGCCCCTGTATAATACCCTTTCCTTGAGCATATGTGAAGCCTGTGATCAGCTTTCTGGCCAATAAGATGTGCACATTTGTTGTGGTCCCTGTGTGACTCTGTTACATCAGAGTTTGTTCTGCCAGGTGAATCTCCTTGCTGGCTTCATGAAGTCAGTGGCCATGCTGGGAAAGCCCATGTGACAGTGAACTATAGGTGTCCTTCAGGAAATGCAGGTGCCCGCTTGGAGCTCTGGATGGTGTCCAGTTGACAGGAAGAAGCGGGGTGCTCTGTCCTGTAACTGCAAGAAAATGAATTCTACCAGTTACCGGAATGTTTCAGTCATTTCTCTCATTGCTGAGACACAACACCAGTCGCCCACAACTTAATGAAGGAGAGGTTTATTTTGGCTCAGGTTTCAGTCTGTAGTGGGCTGGCTCTAAGTCAGAAGGGCATAGCATACAGGCACAGCAGAGGAAAAGCTCCTCACCTCACGTTTGGCTGGGAACAGAGAAGAGGGGAACCCCTGTGCAGATACACTGTTCCAGCCCAGGCCCCCTTTGACCAGCCTCTTTGGACCAGAGCCTTCATCCTAACAGCAAGCCAGTAATATTGCCTCCATAACCCTCATCTTCCAAACACAAGGCTTTGGGGTCCAATTTAGATCTAAGCTGTAACACTGAATGAGTAAGGATGCCAGTTCTCCACGTGATGAGGACATAGCCTAGCCAACATCATGGTGGCAGGGATGAGGCCTTAAAGAGAGAACTCAATGTGTGGGTACACCTGACTCACAAAATCTGTGTTGTTTTAAAGCCACTATATTTGTGGTAATTTGCAGCAATAGAGGACTGGATACAGCTACATCACCTGATGTCAACTATTTTCAACAGTTTTCAGTATTGTTGTCTTCGTAGCCTCGTGCCTTTAGGAGGTAAATGGCCAGACTTAAAGTGATTTCACTTTCAAATGCCTTAATATGTATCTCTAACATATAAGGACTTTTTAAGAAGCATAACCATGATGTCTGAAAAGTTAAACTGGAGGACAAGAGTGGGAATCTTTTTCTTTTTAGGGTCAATGGTGGAGATTGAACTCAGGTCCTCAGGCATGCTAGCCAAGTCTTTTACTGTTTAGCTGATACCTCTAGCCCCATGAGGGGGAGTCTATTCAAAGCCATCAAGACAATGGATTATATTAATTAGATAAGCAAAGAAAGGTACTTGCAACAGAGTAACATCTGGTTGACTCCATCATCCAAAGGACAGGAAAATAGAAGACAGCTTCTTTCACTGGAAATGTCAGAAGCTTGCCAGTTGGATCTTTAACAGTGCAGTCTCAAAGTTGTTCCATTAGCTTGTCTGTTGTACAGTATCTAAAAGAATTTAGAACTAATTCTGAGGGTATGTTTAAGATCCTATCCATCACCCCCAAGACTCTAACCTGCTTTGGGATGAATCCCTTTTTCATTTCAATTCATAATGCCGTGTAATTTCACGTTATACTCTAAATGCGATTCTCACCACTTTCTCATCACTACAGGAAACTTCCCAACTGGCCCCATTTCTTTTTCTTTTGGATAGCCAATCTCATTTCCCTTTGATACTGCTCACTGTAACGGAACTACTCAGAGTTCTAGGACATTGGGCAAGCAGTTTCTCCGAGCTGGGTCGTGTAAACGTGTTTCGCGCCAAGAGCCTAGCACAAAGATATTCTACCCTGAAACCCTTTGTTGGTTTTCATCTCCAACCACCTTACACCAGAACACCCAGCAACACGCCTCTCCTGTCCTCGTCGCGGGGCATGCAGGGACTTGTAGTTTTTAGGTCCCCAAGTCCGTGTTTCCTCTTAGAGCTAGGCGGAAAGAGCAAGAACTACACATCCCAGTGGGCCGAGAAAGGAAAGCACGGCTCTAAAAACCGAACATCCCAGCTTAGCAGCCTTCGCTCTCCGATGCCCCAGGGCTGTGCCCACCTTAGTGAGGGCTGTGACCCCGCGCAGGCGCTTCGGGCTGGGGAGGGCAGGGGGCTGCGGCACGGGTTTGCGGGGCTGTCAGGTGGACCCAGAAGGAGGCGCGGGCAGAGTGGACAGGCGAGCAGTCCCTCTGCTGCCGAGGAGTCGCCTCGGTGGTAAGAAATTAAGCTAGCAGATTGTGAGCGCCTATGGGCAAAAAGTGAAGAAAGAGACCCGGAGGCAGCTACCCAAACAACCTGGCCGCCAAGGGGCTTTTGCTCCGGGAGACCTGGGCCAGGGCCAGGGCCAGAGGGGACCCAGACCACTCCGCCCTCTCCACTCCACTCTCCTTTCCTTCTTGCTTGAAAGCTGGGCCCCAAGGCCCCCACCCGTACCCCAGTCCGGGAGACAGACTGGCCTCAGCTCGCCCCTCTCTGATACTCCTGTCACCAGATACCCCCACCCTTCCAAGCTCCGGGCATCAGCAGAGTATCCGGGCGACTCAACCAGGCGCCCCGCTAGAAAGAAAGAGGAAGCACTGGGGGCAGGCCGGGAGAGTCACCTCTCCGCGCCGTGGCTCCTCGGGTCCCTGGGAGTCACAAGAATGGGTTTGCTAGCGGCTGTGTGAATGAATGTGCGTGTCCGGAGACAGCTGCTGCGGGCGGGAAGCCCGTGGAGAAGAGGGCAGACGGATCGAATCCCGCGAGGGCGCACGGCGGCAAGCAAGACCCCCATCGCTCCCAGGGCGATGCCACCTGGAGCGCAGCGCCTTTCCCGGTTCGGTGTCCAGTCCCGGCTCCTGCCCGGAGGGCACTGGGGCGGGGACCCCGCGGAGCGGGTGTCAGGGCTCGGTGGGTTGGGAGGAGAAGCAGGAGGAGGAGCCCGGTTGGCGAGGCGCGGGTGCCACCGCCCACCGGGCTGCGAGGAGGCGGAACCGCTCCGAGCGCCGCGCGCGCGCCGGGGCTGAGCCTTGCAAACAAGTGGCTGTGGCCGTGGCCGTGTCCTCGCGGCCCTCCGGCGCCCCTCCTCGCGGCGAGGCTGGCTCTTTTGGGCAGGAGGAAGCGAAGGAGACCCCTGCTGCGTAGCCCGCTAGACACCGCCGCCGCCCTCGGCCCGGAGTCCCGCGCAAGGGCCGGGGACTCGGCGCGGCTGCCAGGCGCGGGGACGCGGGGTCGCGGCTCGGCAGCTGCCGGGCTCTTTCCGAGCCGTCCCTGACAGAATAACGTGCGTGGCTGTCCCCACCCCTGGGAGGGGTTGCTGGTACCGCGAGCTGCCGCCCAGTTTGCAGCTCTCTACTGGGAGGATCCGCCACTGGGAGGAAGGAGGAGAATCAACCTGGCCAAGGCGCAGAAGTGGCTGGCAAGGAAGCCGGCGCCGGGGGCCGCCTCGTGTCCCCTCGGGGCGCAGTGCTCGAGGATCCGCAGGCCGGAGCAGAGGCGCGGCTGGGGGCTCCGGGGCGGCTGGGCCGAGAGCCCTGCTGGACGCACTGTCCCCCGGGGTCAGCCGGGCTGTCCCCTGCGCCCCGCGGGGCCCGGGAGCCCCGGGACGCCGGCTGGAAGCGACGGAGGACTGCTGCCCGCGGGTTGCGAGCGAACAACGTCCCTCTCGAAAGCAGATTCTGCTATGACAGTTGGGTTCCCCAAGAGGTTAACCTGGTGTCCTCCGGAAAGTTGTTGACGAGCCGGGAGCCCTTGTAGGGGCCGCGGCAACGCGGCTCGGGGGTGGGGGGGCGGTCGTGGCTCGGTGGAGCCTGCGTGGCCGGGGGGCTTCTGGGGGTGTGCGCCCCCAGCCGGCTGCCCTCGTGGATGCCTCCCGGCGGCGGCGGGCCCATGAAAGACTGCGAGTACAGTCAGATCAGCACCCACAGCTCCTCCCCCATGGAGTCGCCCCACAAGAAGAAGAAAATTGCGGCCCGGAGGAAATGGGAAGTGTTCCCGGGAAGAAACAAGTTCTTTTGCAACGGGAGGATCATGATGGCCCGGCAGACGGGCGTCTTCTACCTGACGCTCATCCTCATCCTGGTCACTAGCGGACTCTTCTTTGCCTTCGAGTAAGTGGCGGCGACAGCTCCCCGAAGCTCCCGTTGTCCCCCCCACCCCTCCTCTGGCTACTTTCGTTTTCTAGAAGCCTTATCTGCTGTACATTGTTATATAATGCCAACCCGCTCTCCCTCTTTTTAAAGATGTTTGATTTTTTAGTCCCGAGGAATAATGTTGGAATAACGCTATGCTGGACCCGGGCCCCCGGAGTAGAGGGGAGGGGAATGGGACATTTGTAAGGTGTGTTTGGCCTTGCTGCTGCTGAGCGTTGGGTGTGACCTGGCAGGTGGGGCCGCTGCTGACTTGAGCCCAGGTGCTGTCTCCTTTGAGTTTGGGAAGCTACACACTTGCCCAGCCCTTCAGTGGGAAGGGAGGGTTGCCGTAGGTTTCTAAGTTAGGGATAAACAGACTTTTTTCTTTTGTTTTTTTCTTGCCGATAAGATGTAGGGCATCTTTGGTTCAGTTGGCTAAATCTAACATATAGCTTCTCAGTATAATGAGGAACCTGGGCTATTTTAGATTTAAAAGTGTAGGCTACCTAGTGTGCCCTGCATAGTTAATTTAATTTTTCGTTCTCCTTACTTCTGTCTTAACGACTTCTGATTTACCACGAGTTTTCTAAACTCTTTATTGTCATTGAAGTTTTGGAAAAGAGGTCCAAAACAAACAATTCTGGAGCAGGTGAAAGGAGACTTCAGCCTAGAAAGAAAAAGTGTAGCAGTAAGGGGCGATTTCTAATTCTAGAAACAGTACTTTGGGATTTTAGGGATTTTATCTGGGAAAAAAAAGTGCACGTGAATCATCATTTTCAGAAGAATCAAATTGGCCAGTAGCAACTATTTTCCTGCCAGCTAGTGAAAGGACTTATTTGTTAGTAGCCATTGGGTAAAGCAATTTAACCATATTCCGGATCAATTTCAATTGCTCTGATAGATTCCAACATTTGGAATGCAGCTTCTTATATAACCCCCAATATCTTGTGCTCGAAGAAAGTTGTAGTAATATTTTTCTTCCATATGTAAAAAAAAATAATGTTTATCGAGAGCTCTTCTTTGAGATTCCTATATTCTCATTATTTTGGGGGCATGACATACCTTCAGTCTCCACCTGCTTTTGCTTGGTAGGACTAAACCCTTTTGTGTTTGTTTACTTTTGTAAATAAACTAATACATATGTATTATGTGGTATGTATTAGTGGACTCTGATCCTGTGCCTGGCTTCTCTTGGAAATGCTGTCTCAATTGGAAATGAATGATTTCTTGACAGGGTAATACTTTCCACCCAGAGTCCTCTAATTCTTTTGGGCAAACATTTTATATCTGAGCACTGTGCTATGATGAACAGCTTTAACAGGATTGATTTAGAATAAGGAAGAAAGGAGATTTCAGATGTATGCTACCTTCTTTCCCTGGATTTTTCTCATAGCCCTCTTACCCTTTCTGACTGTGTGTAGATTTCCAGGTGTCTCCTAGGTTAACTTTCATGCATGTTTGGGATTAGCTAGTGAGTCTGTTGGGGACATGTGGGCTGGAGTGGAAGGGTGAGAGCAGGCATGCAGAGTGACAAGGAGGTGTGCTTTACACGTGCTGCTGCTATTTCTGTGGTTCCCATCCAGAGCCAGCTTCTTGTCCCTACAGACTGCTGGAAATGGGAGGAAGAGGCACAGAGGTTCCTGATACTTGTACTTTGCTACAGAATAAACACAGGCACTGGAATGATGAGGCTGTGTGTTTAACATACATACAGGTAGGTTTAGTTACAGGTCGATTTCTAGTGGGCAAGTATTCACTGTGTCCTTAATGTTAAAAAAAAGTTTTGAATGGATTCATATTGGCATTTTTGCTCTTCTTAGTGATTCTGAGTGGAGACAATTGGCTAATTTTGTGATCATGTTGCCAAGCTTCAGCCACAAGCGTGTTTCATGTGGGATGATGAGTAATTCATTTTTTACATATATACAAATCCTTACTATGTGGCTAGGGACACCCATACCCCATTAGTTACTATCTTTTATTCTCTTTGTTCAAACGTAGCTTCTAACCAACCATCACAAATTCATTTTCATTTCGTGATCTCTATGATTTTTCCAAGAGTTCCGCAAAGTCCTCACTTGCAGGTTGTTATGGATCCTCTTCTGCATTAACTGATGGCTGTAGGAATAAACATGCGCACTGGCTACTATTTGCATCATCATTTATCTAACAGCTCTGTGGGAGTCTGTGTATGCATGTGTGTTTGCTCTCCATGAGGTTTCTTCAGCCAGGCAATTTGGAGTTTCAAGAAAATAGGGGACCCAGCCTAGTAGGATGCTTCAGTTGAGAAAAATCATAGGCCTATTCAAACTACAAAATATTGTGGTTTTCTAAGACTATTTGTCAGTCCATTTCATTGCTTTGTCATAAGCATTGTTACTGTTTTTCAGCTCTTTATTAATTGAGAATGAAATTAAATATCTGGACAAATTAATTTGCTAGAGACTCAAAGAACCTATTAACCACATGCACAAGAAGTGAAATACCAACCGAGTAATTATTAAACGGGAGCCAGAGGAAATTCCTGTGTCGTCTATTTCCTGCCTACCTTTCTTCTGGCTTCTGTTCCGTTGTTTGCTAAGTACATATTATATGGTCCCCTATTTCAGTTGCTTAATTTTATGTCTTAATAGTTTTTAATGTTAATAAAATTCATCATCAAACACTAGAATCTGTGTTTCCCCAGTTACACAAAGACAATAATATGAAAAGCAATAAAACACCTGATTTTAGTTTTAGACCTCTTTTATCTGCACCTCTTCTCTTACCCAGCATCTCATTTCTGACCTTGAAAAGATGGACAAGGAAGTTTGTCCAAGAGAAATGAATTTGTTGGAATTTAACAACAGGTGTTGATGCTGTCTCCAACTCCTAGAGAAAGGCAGGGTAGAAATTATTATTCCCACACAGAAAATGAAGTGAGAGGCTTAGAGAGGTTCCATAATCACTTAACAGCATGCCACTAGCCATGGGAAGGATTTTGACTGCAAACCAATGCACCTGTAGACAAGTGCTCCTGCAGACCAGTGGGGCTCCTCCTCCTCCCAGTGTAGAGTATGGTTAAAAGCTGAACTTTGGGAAGGACAGATCCCAGGACTCTTACCAGCAGTATGACCCTGGGAAAATGACTTGTCCTTTTTTAAGCCTGAGTTTTCTAATCTATAAAATGGGATTGATACCTGCTTTTAAATGGTATAAAGATTAAATGGAAAATGTACACCTAAGTGTACAGTAGAGAGCAAATGTTCAATAAATGACGCATATTATTGGAATACATCCAGAAGTAGCCTCCCAAGGACTCTTATCACCCTTTTCTGAGAGCCTTTTAAAGGGAGGGAGGATATGGGTCAATAAGCAAGTGTGACAGTGATCAGTAGCCCATGAGAACTGAAAACTTCAGAACTATGCGATTTCTCACTAAAATATAGACATCTGTGTGAGGTGCCTGTGTTTGGCAGCAGCCTCAATCTTGTGCCTGCAGAATAAAAGTTCTGCAGGGAGCCTGGGGAGCTGCCCTGTTCCAGACCCTGGATTTCGCCTCCATTTTTGGATCCACCATGCCAGAACTGTGAAAACACTAAAGAAAGCTGCCAGAAGCAACCAGATGCAGCTTTCTACTCTTTCATGCAGGTCAGGAGTGCTTATCTTTTGGCTGCCTTTATTGAGCATATGGAGAACTGATGAAAAGTGACAGCATCTCATAGCTGTGTTTAAAAGGGAAGGGGAGAGCTGATTGCAGACTGTCGAGGGATCTCACTGCTTCTTGTTGTTATAAGAGTCTCATCAAAGACCACAGTGTTGTCGCATCCTCAGAATCTGAATCTGAAAAGATCAGTGAACATTATGAATTTCTTTCTGTCTGATGCACACACGTACAGACTACTTTTGCTTACAGTTGAAATTTTGGAAATAAAAAGCCTTTGATTCTGAAATATTGAAATTTCTGAGTCTCCTGATCATAGGGACAGTAGGAAGGACAGGAACTGAGAGGCCAGGTGAGGCTCGTGTTTTCAGGAGCTTCCCATGACACCAGGCCTGCTTTGGCCTCCCAATTCTTTTCTGTTACTTCTGACAGTTTGAAGACATTACTGGGTCTCAAATATATGAGAAATTAGCAACACCTTCAAATTTCTTATCACTAGAAGTCCATTGATGATTTTTTTTAAAAAAAGCTTTGTTTTCTTCTTTCCCCCTTTTCTTTTCCTCTTTCTCTTCCTCCCTTCCTTTCTTCTGTCTTTCAATTTGGTTAATCTCTGTAGTGAATGATGAATAATTGGCAGTAAATAGAACTGGGGTTATGTTTACCTTGAAGGTGGAAGTGAGGTTATCTCTGGTAAATAAAAGTGTCATTTCCCATAATAGCGTCTCCATCACAGATAGGATAACTTTTATTATATAGAAGAAGGTGCTGCCCTTGTAACGTGGAAGAACCTCATCTGTGTTAGTTTTTCATTGCTGTAATAAAATACCTGGAATATTTAACTTATAAAGAGAAAAGGCATATTTTGGCTCATGGCTTTGGAAATGCCAGTCCATGATCTGGTGGACTCATTGCTTTCAGGCCTCTGGTTGGGGGTGGGGGCAGATGGCAATGGTGAGGAGCACGTTGCAAAGCAAACTTGCTCACCTGATGCCCAGGAAGAATAATAATAAGAGGAGGGGGCAGAGTCCCACATTCCCCCTTGAGGACACACCCCCAATGACTTAAGGACTTCTCGCAAAGCCCCACTTCCTAAAAGTTCTACCACATCCCACTAAACTACCCCTGACTGATGGGCCTTTGGAGGACATTCAACATCCAAATTATACCTGTAAATCCTGTAAATATATGTGTCATTTCCAATAATAACATCTCCATCATCGACAGGATAACTTGTATTATCTCATAGAAGGCTCTGCCTTTATTACACTTAAGGATCTCATCTTTTCTTGACCCTCTTATGCAGAACTGTATTTAGTTCTCCACTATTTCAGAAAACATCTGCAAAGTGTCCCTTCTTTTGGCTAAAGCTGGCCATGCCCTGCATTCTAGAATGTATGGACTGATACATATGTTAGTAGATGACCCTCAGAGTGAACCATGGAACATTCCCATTTAACATAGTACATGGAGTAAAGGACTTCTATAATCTGCTGTGGTTCCACAGGAATGGTAGGAACCTTCAAAACCTTATTAATGATCTCTTGACATGGACACACTAGCCCGTTCATTTGCATACATAATCAACACATACAAGTCACATGAGGGTGGTTGCCTTTTTGTTTTGTTCACTGCCTTATCTCCAGTCCTTGGAATAGTACCCGGTGCACAGTGGACTCCCAGTAAATATTTGTCCATTATGGAAGTAATTGTAATATTGAAACACCTTGAAAAATAACTTCCTCATGCTGCAGTTTTTGCACTTTATAAAGTTGTAGACATTAATAAGACTTTTAATTAATACTGTTTTGTAGGATACTTAATGTAATGCCTTAAAACTGTATTTGATATATTCTGAATTCAGAATCAAGCATTATCCCTTTTTAAATGTGTTAATTGAAGCAGAGGAGAGATATTTTCTTAGTTATTTAGAAAACTGTTGATGGTGTTGGAATGTTTGCTTGGCTAATTGAGACTTCTTTCTATTGTTTATTTTTGACCTAAATATTTTAGGAAAATAAAGCACTCAGTGATACATATGGATGTTTTGAACAATCACCAGCACCTAGAATCATTTCCCATTTTGTAGGTTCTTGACTTTGGACACTGAAATTTATCAAATAAAGCTCTCAAGGATACTCATGGCTTCTGTGTTCTCTCTAGGGTAGTGAGAAGTGATTCCATATTATGCAAAAAGGACACCTTTAAGTTCCTAAAATAGAGTAGTGATAGTCAATTATTTAATGGTCCATATCTGCATATCCTGGAAATTTTTTTCCTTTGCAGTACAATGTTGCACATAATTTATTCATGACACAGTTATTATGTCTTAGCAAGAGAATTTAAATTAAAGATTTCAAGGAAGTGCTTCGTTCTTTGGTAGCTGAGGTTATGAAAACAGAAACAGTGGTGCTCACTTATTAGATGCTTACAATTAGTAACACCCAGGAATTAGGAACTAATAAAATGTTGGTTCAGGTAAAGGTTGGAGACCATCTTAACGATTTTGTTTGGCTCTTCTTTAAATATAAAAGTTGGTTCCTGTTCAAACTTATTTTTATAACTGGATAATCTTAGAGCTTTACAATTCATCTTTTAGAAATATTAATTTATAGAGATTATATATAGCAAATGTACAGTTTTGAAATAAAATACTATGAAGGGCACCCATGAAACCATCACCCAGTCCAAGAACAACATCAATGTCAGTCCTTTTTAAATTTTTAAGTAGATACATAGGAGTTATAAATATTTATGTGGTACCATATGATGTTTTGGTTCATATATACATTTTGAAATGTTCACATCAGAGTAAGCATATCAATGCCCACAAACATTTATCATTTCCTTCTGGTGAAAACATTTAAAATCCTTCCTTTTAGCTTTTTTGGAATATCATTTACTAGTGTTTTTGAATCTATTTGTACCCTGGCTGCTTGGTCCCATTCCCAACTCCCTTCCCTCCCTGAGGCTGTTATAACCTCAGCTTGGTCATTATCAGCACCAGGCTTTTTTTCCTCAAAGGTTTTTGATGTATGCATTCCCAAATAATAGGTTTAGTTTGGCTTATTATCCTTAATAAGTATAGCATCATGCCATAATGTAATCTTTTTTCTTAAATAAAATTGATTTAGTATGTGTTTAATATAAGATAGCATCACCTTGACACATTTAATTCTGCAGATGGAACCAATTTTTAGATTGAAATAATTTAAATCTTCCAGGAGACTTGCAAGTATAATTCACTGAACTCTTGTATAGTATTTAGACAGATCCATAACTTGTTGATATATTTCTGTAATTATTGCTCTCTTTCCCTCAGTCTTGCTCTGTTCTATTCTTTCTCGATTCATTGATGTATAAGTTGCAGACATCATGCCCTTTCATGTCCAAATACTTCAGCATGAAACTCTTAGCAGAAAGGATATTTCCTCATATAAATACAGTGATAGTATCAGTTTCAAGAAGTGACATCAATATACTAATCCATATTCAAAATTTCCCAGTTGTTTAATATAGTTAGGTTAAACTTTATCATCTTAACATTTCTTTATTATCTAATAACTTATCTAATAGTTTTTTATTGTCTAATTAACTTATCTAATAGGTTTTTTTTCCCATTGCCTTCTTTTAGCTGAAGTGCATAATTTTAGTATTCCATTTTATCTTTAAAAAATGTTTTGGGCTGGGGATTTAGCTCAGTGGTTCCACTGCCTGGCTTGCAAGCACGAGGTCCAGAGTTCGATCCCCAGGTACCAAAAAACAAAAAATTTTTTTTTAGGCTATGTTTTCTTTGAGCTTCTTTTTTGGGTAGTTGCTTAAGAGATCACAATATAACTTATGGTCTTTACCTTATAATCTACCTCTAGAAAACAGTATTGGACTTCAAAAATAATGAATGAAGTTTAAACATTACAATTCTCTTACTTTCCCCACCCTTTGTACTTTTATTGTCCTGTGTATTGTATCTATGCATACTATAAACCAGTAATATTACCTTTAGGCAGTTAATAGTATTTAAAAGAAGTGTAAACATACATGTAAAAATACATAAAATAAAACTACTTTAAAAGAAAATATACAACATATATAAACATAAAACATGTACATGTATAAAAATATACAAAATTTTAAATGAACTTTATTTATCTCACATATTTAAAATTTTGGGCGCTCATTGTCTCTTTCATCTATATGATTTCCCTTGGGCTTAAAGTACTTTTTCACATTCTTGTATATAGGTTTGAATTGGTGATTTTTCTGAGGATGTTAATTTTGCCTTAATCTTGAAGGATATTTTCACTGGAATATGCTTCTAGAATATTCTTCTATGTGCTAGTTTTTTAACTATCAGTCTTTTGATGATGTTAGCCCACTGTCTTCTGTACTCTTATATTTATTTTTTTCTAATGAGCAGTTAGCGATACATAATGTTTTTTTTAGGATTTATGCCCTGTGTCTACTGTGTGGTATTTCTTCAGCTGATTTTCAACAGTTGAAGTTTGGCATGTCTGTGTAGAGCTTTCTTTATATATTTATCCTGCTTGGTGTTTGCTGAGATTCTTAGATCTGTGAGTTGATATCTTTCATGAGTTTTGGAAATTTTTCATCCATTATTTCTTCAAATATGTCTTTTATCCCTTTCTTTTTTCTTTCCTGGAACTCTAACTACTTATACATGATACCATTTTACATGGTCTTTTGTATCTTAGCTATGTTTTTTCTACTTTTTTTTTTCCTTTGTGTTTTAAGTTTGGATAATTCCTATCATTATGTATTTAAGTTTACAGATCCTATGTATGTTATGTAATCTTTGATATTTTAATTTTTTTACTTGAAGGATTTCTGCATTTCAAAAATTTAAACTTTTCATAGTTTTCAGTCTTGTGCTGAAACTCTTCATCTGTTCATGTCCATATTTTTCACTAGAACCTTTAACCAAATTTATGTGGTTATTTTAAAGTTCTTTCCTAGTAATTCTAATATCTGTGTCATTTCTGGGTCTACTTCTTTGGACTATTTATTCTCTTGACTAAGGGTAATATTATCTTTCTTTTTTCCATGTCTTATAATAGTTGATTGCATGTAAAACATCGTGTATAAAAGAATTACAGAAATGACAGTAATCTAACCCAAGTTTGGTCATGCAAGTCTATAATAGCAGCAGTGTGGAAGGCTGAGGCAGGAGGGTTGTGAGTTCAAGTTCTGCCTGGATAACTTAGCAACTTAAACAACCCTTGTCTCAAAATCATTTTCTTTTAAATGGCTGGGGATGCAGTTTATTGTGAAGGCCCCAGTTCATTCCCCAGTACTACCTGCCCCCAATTTCAGTAATTTAAATTTTTTTAGGTCAGCAATGTGTTGGCTAAGTAAATCTAATCTGTATCAGTTGATCTCTTAGCTAATACACTTGGGATGGAAGTATTTTGGATTTCTTATTTTCAAATGTTAGAATTTTCACATGTACTGTATGTACCTAATGAGATGTATTGAAGATGAATTTAAACACAAAATTCCTTTATGTTTTTTATGTATACTTATTAGTCAGCTTTCCATTCCTGGAAAAAAATAGCAGGCATAACAGTTGTAGAGGGTTTTGTCCACGATCTGCCCTGATGACAGGGCAGAAGGACATGATGTAGGAAAGGTGCTCATGTCAAAGCATATGGGAGGCAGAGTGCAAGGGTGGAGCCAGAGAAGAAGGGACCAGCGACCAGATATAGACCCCAAGTTCATGCCCCATGACCCACTTCCTCCAACTAGACCCCACCTTCTGATAGCCCATTCAGCTGTAAGCTCATCTATGGGTTAACTCATTGATGAGGTTAGTGTTGTCACAATCCAGTCACTTCTCCTAGAGTGTCTTAATCTAGTCAGGGTGACAATCATGATTAACTGGCATGTACACCTTAGTCTCATAGCCTGAAGGTAATTATGTACAATAATTTTAAGAGTGCCTGCATTTTGACTGCAGCCCATCTCTGTGGTCAGGTGTGCATTTTCAATTTGTGTCATAGCATGTGAAAAGTTTTGGATTTTGGAGCCTTTTGAATTTTGGATTTTTGGATTAGGGATACTCAACCCGTGATTGAAGTGGATGTGGGTTTGGGGGAGCTTTTGTTAGATTCATTTCATCACTAACTTTCAATATTTTGAGGGCAGAATCAAGACTTTCCCTGAAGCAAGCTTTGGGATCTGAACTCTGGCTAAACTGAAGATTTATTTATGTTTTCTAATTTCAGCACTAGGTTTTTGAACTGTGGAAGATAGCTTTTTGCTTTTCAGCCTGATTGCTAGCTTTTTGGCTCCAGCTTTCTAAACCTCAGGATGTCTTCTCTGCTCTCTGCCTTATCTCAGCTTTTGGGGGGCTATTGGCAAGGCTAGGGGGGAAAGCCTGGAGTGCCTGAGAAAGACATTCATTCTGTTTTTATTGTCTGACCCTTTCATGCCTTAGTTTTGGGTAGGTTCCATAGGCCTGGCAGAAGATATCTTCCGACTCTCCTGTTCTCCCCAGTCTTTAGTGTTACTTCTGTGTGTTTGGTGAAGATCAGTGGGAAAGCGCTGGCTGGTGGTACAGACTTAAGTCTGTGGCCAGGGCTCCCTAGAGTTCTAATCCATATGGAAGTCTACATGGAGCCACTGATGTTGGTTATAAATTGAGCTGGCTTCTCCATACTCCTGTTTGTGGTAAATTTCTGTTCTTCCTGCTGCTTTGGTAGGGATGGAAGCAGCTGTTGGCCTTTTTTCTCTTGGGGAGGGCCTGCCACATTTCGGCTTGTGTTCTCAGCTCCCTGATAAATTTTTAAAACTATGCTTTTGTAGCTAATCTGGCTTGTTTTCATTGCTAGTTTGGGAGTGATTGCTCTAATAACTTTCAACTTGTGATTTTTTAAAACAATACTGTATTTCTCATACACTCATATCTTATTGCACATATATAATTCATTTTAACTGCTATCAGTTGTGATCAAATTAAACATTTTATTACAGTGAAAAACACATTACCATTAATTTCCCTTGCTTTGGACACACTTATTCCATTGCTGCCACTTTCTGAAACAGTTATGGAAGTCCTTTTTTGTGAGTATCTTTAGTTGGGATGCTGTGGCAGATTTCATGTCCTGAACCAATCCAAAACATTTACCTTTCAAGGTCATTTTGACTTTGGGGAAGAGCCAGAAGACACACAGGGCCAGATCTAGTGAATAAGGTGGATGAGAACACACACATAATGTTTTTACTAGATTGTCTTTTCATTGAATGGCAGTCGGCAGTACCATTTACTGTATTTTTGATCACACCTCATAAAGACACTCACTTAAAAGGACTTCCAGACTGCTTCAGAAAGTGGCAAGAATGATGGGATAAACATGTTTGAAGTGAGGGAGAGGATTTTGAGGGGACTTAAGGGCAATGTGTCTTTTACTGTAAGATATTTTTACTTAAACACACATTGTATTTTTTATCACCCCTTGTATGTGATTTGTGTAAATGAGCTAAGTTCCTTCTTCATATTTCTTTAGTCTTTCTTTGATTCCTTACTGATTCTTGGCATTTGCTGATATTTTATAGGGTAGCATATACAAGACTGTCGCTTCATAGATTTTGATCTCCTTAAATGTGATCTTACAATGATTGTGATATCCAGACCCAAATGCTTAGCTCTGGACCCCTGGGAGAGAGTTTAGTATGCAATTCAGTGGCTTTTTTATGTGATGAGAAAATAGTTGTCAAATTACCTAATTCCAACAATCAACCGACTGTTGATTGAAGTTGTATATAATTAAGAGTGAGATTTACAGAAATACATCTCCTTATGTTGAACAAGGTACTTTATCATAAATCTTCATCTTCTAAACTAATGTTAGTTTTTCTTTGGTTTAAAATGGCTTGAAAGCTTTCCCTCTCACTTGTGATACTTCGGGTTTTGAGGGTCATCTCTGAACTTGTGGCTTATTTATATACAGCCCCTTATGTCGTGGGTTGTCTCATGTTTCTGGCTGTTGCTAGAGCCTGACAGAAGAGGTTTCTGATTGAACCAGCAGCCTTGAAAGAGAGTTCTTGTGACCTCCCGGTCCTGCCACTCTCTATGGAGAGAAATCACTTTCTCTGTCCTGATGGGACCCAAGACAGTCAGCATGACAGTCCTGCTTGCATGTGTCCTTGTTTCCCTTTCCCCAACTCTATTCCTTCAGTCTGGAGAAGTTCTCTATTTTTCTTTTTTTTTTTGCGGTGCCAGGGATCAAACTCAGGACCTTACGCTTGCAAGACAGGCATGGTACCATTGGGCTAAATCCCAGCCCCAGTTCTCTATTATCTTTAACTTACACCTACTTTTGCCCCATCTCTTGGCCCTTCATAACATCAAAATAGACTTCCTTGTCTCTCTTTAGAAATTTATGGGGTAGGCTTGCTTTTTACAGTAAGGGATACTTTTTATTTTAGAACAATTTAACCATGTTTTACTTAACACTCTGATTAAAAACAGGAATAAGTGCATTTCCATACATCTTCACAGATTTTAAAAACTACTGACTTCAAAGTCCATGGGAACTGGTGTTACTGTTGACATCAGAATGTGACAGGGCCAGCAGGCCGGGCAGCTGATAGAGGAGGGTGTAGCCAAGGGCTCTCTGGCCTGTTGCCATTTGCCTCAAGATAGTCTTATCACCAGGGGAACTGTGGTCTAACTCCTTGGGGAAGAAGTTAAGCTCCATAAGTCTGTTTCTTTTGGTAGTTTTCAGATACTTCTCATAAATTCAGGGCAACAGCTTATTTTAACACCAAATACTGGAGTCTATTTGAAGCATTAGTTCTACTTGCTAAGAAATGACTGCCATTCCTTGTACCGATTGAGAAATAGAAGAGTTCCCCAAAAGCTGTGTTCCTGACTACTTCCTTGGCAAAATCCAGTGTCCTTTTCTCAGTTTTCATTTTTTCCTTTCTCTCAGAAGACACTGTGACTCTTTTCTCTTTTTTGGAAATTTTCATCCTTTAGCTTCTAGGATGTTCAGTTATTTCTTTTTCTCCTGTTCTCTCCTTGACTGTCATTTACTTTGTTCATTCCCCTTCTGCCTTTCTTACTTCCTCAAGCAAGTTTGCATTGTCTTGGTGGTCCCTCTGGTCTTTTCAAATGTGGCTTTCATCCCTCCTCTTCCCCCTGCTTAGAGCTCATTTCCTCTCTCCTCTCGCTCCTATAAGGCACACCATTGACTCCCCGTACTCTCAGTGAGGACTCTCCTGGTCCCCAGAAGTGTGACCTGCTCTTACTTTTCACTCTTTCTCACATAACTTCTCTCAGCAACCCTACCAATTCTTTTCTTAAATTCTCTTGGATTTCTTTCTTCCTCTCTGTCTCCATACATATGCTCCCACTGTTGTACCTGGCCCTGCTTCTTCTTTAGTGAAGTTGTCCTTATCACCTGTGTCCTGGTGGGAATGTACTTTGAGAACTAGTGCTCTAGGCCTTCAGCAACCCATCCTGGATGGCTGTCCTCACTTCTTTTCCCTCTCTCTGACTCTATTTTTCTTTTGCTTCAGCCTTAAAACCCCTGAATTCCCTTCTACATGGAAATTACTTGGACACCTATTTTGTGGGAAGCTGAATCCATACAAACCTGTTTAAATCTGATATTCAAGCTCCTACTCTCTTTCTAAGAACTTATCAAGTGTGATAAATGAGGATCTCCATTTCCTAAAGTCTCATCTGTTGATTTTGGAGGGGACTGAATGTAGTAGACACTATATACATTAGAAAGTCCAATCTCTTGGTTACCGAGGATGGCAGGAACCTAGTTTACATGCCTCAGTGTACTAGTGACATATTGAGGCTTTTCCAATAACAGCCTTTGGTGGCCTTGTGGCAGCAGACCCATGCTACCTGCCCTACAGGTGAGTGACTTGGCTACTAATGATCCTCAGTGATTTGATTTTTTTTTTTTAGTGATTTGATCTTTTGAGGAGGCCACAGACTTATACAATGAAAGTAGTTTATCAACTTGAGTGGTCTTATTTTGGGGTCTTTTAATGCCATGAGTTTCCTATACATACATTCTTGATGGCAGATAAGGGCATTTTAAGCCAATATTAAATTTTCCAGCTATATATATGGTCTATTTGTCTTTCTGAGCCAGGAGAAAAATTGTTTACTCAGGATTACCTCATACTTACTAACTTGATTTAAATTTTCCTGATTCTCTTTAAGATTGCAACCTAGGGGCCGGGTATTTAGCTCAGTGGTTCCACCGCCTGCCTTGCAAGTGCAAGGACCAGAGTTTAATCCCCGGTACCAAAAAAAAAAAAAAAAAAATCAAAGATTGCAACCTATGCAAATTATACTTCAGGATGGTCCCAGCATGCACATTCAAATGTTGATTACCACTGTATTTAGGAGACATACTGAGTTTGTCTTTGTCTCCTTATTCCATTAGCTATAAGCATATTTTGCATGGATAGTTCAAAAGTTTGGAGGGCAGTGTGTCAGTGAGCAGGGTCCCAGCCCCAAGGCAAGAAGCTTCATGTGTAAGGAAAAGGAGGGCCATGAAAGTGCCAGGCTAAGCTGTATTTCTGGAAGTTGAAAGACAGAGTTTCAAGGACAGTGACCATGACCCCATCGGAGCAGGGATGTGGTGACCAGTGCTGAGCCTGATGTTGGGTGGAGCAGCAACCTCATTGTGGGGAAAGAATCTCTGATTGTAGGTAGAACTGTTTTGCTGCCCTGTCCCCTCTGGGTCCAACTTGAGGGCCTGCTGAGCCAGCCTTTATTTGTGAGGAGCTGAGGATGGAGGCCGAGCTGCATCTGACGTATGACTCAACTTCCTGCTCAGTATCTAATAGACCTACCTCCGCCAAGGAGGGTTTTAAATATTTCATTGCTTTTCTCCTCCCCACTTAAGACAGAATAATGGGCATAATTACTAACGTAGGGAAAGCTTGAAACTTTCTTCTGAGACAGGAAGACCGTGATGACATTTTTGTAAGAACACAGTAGATTGTATTAAATTAGTGTTGCGTCTTTATTTTAGAGAAAACATTGCCATTCTTATTTGTTTGCATTTTTTGGCTAGAGAAAAGAATTCTGTAGCTACAAGGATCTCTCTACAAGTAGATTGCTCTTTGTATCTACACTGATCAGCACAACAAAGAGAAAAAGCTCTGACTGTGCATTGTACAATAAACACAGGCTGGAAGTTTACCAAATAGTTTGCTCATTTCCGCAGTATCTATAGCCAATTAGGTTAATTCAGCCTTCAAAGAAAAATGGTTTTACTTGGAGTGTGTGGTCTAGCATTGATCAAAATAATGAAGACATTTGTGAACCCATGTGCTTTTCTGCAGGGGACCTGAGCTGATTCTATTTATCAGACTTTGCTTCCCTGATTGATGGGACTTAGACCAATGGATAATGTCATCCCTCCGAACAGGAGCTTCATTTTTTTTGCTTCAGGCCACCTGTTTTTTTTCAACATCTCTCTACATAAATACATAAATACATATATATACATATATATATATATATATATATATATATATATGGTACTGGGGATTGAACTTGGGTCCTTGTGCTTGTGAGGCAGGCGGTGGAACCACTGAGCTAAACCCCCAGCCCTACATAAATATTTTTGTTTATGTTTAATGGTTTCTCAAGTCAGAAAATATTTACTGAGTGTCAACACAAGCCAAAAACAAGGTAGTGTGTGTTGGAGATATAACACGTCAGACCCATCGATGATGCATAAATTGGGATGCTGTTGTCTGACGTCAGGGCCAAAGTTGGTATTGCCTAAGTGTTTGGAGAAGCAGTAGGCCATGATGTAAGAGAGAAAGGCATTTGCCTCATCTGTCACATGCAGTTGGATGTTTGTGGCCTTTGTTCAGACAGGCTTTCCTCTCTCCTCATAATTTTGGGCCTTGTCCCTCCTAAGCTTTTTGTTCTAAGGTAGAAAAGCAGTTGTTGTTACTGTCCCTTACGTTAACCCCCAGAGAGTTAACAGGTTTGTGACAAAGAACAATCTGGAAAGAGAATGTTCTCTTGTGCTTGCTACCCAGGGCTTGGGCTGACGCATTCTGTTGAATATCACATGCGTGGTCTTCCTTGCTCACAGTGGGCCCATCCTCAGACAACTGCTGTCTGCTTTTGGGGTGATCTTGGTCTCAGTGTCACGCACAACTCTGTTGCAGGGTAGGTCCAGGCAGGATGGACTCCCCAGTACCCACCAAATGATCTTGAGAGGGGACATCTGGTGCAAGGAGCATTTTATGCAGAACCACTTTAGTTGTCACCATCAGGGCTGGATTAAAGCCTTTCAAAGCCACGGACACTGAGAAGTTTGTGTGTTCAACTCCCTTCCCTACTACCACATTGTCGGGAGCAATGCTACATAATTTTAGGGTAAAATCATTTGGTTAGCCTAGTTCTCCTGCCTGCAGCTCAGCTATGGAGTTCTGAGACATAATTCCATTTTGGCCCCCGGTCACAACTCAGACCTCAATGATCCGGTGATGCTGTGATGCTCCAGGACAAGGTTATACCAGCTGAAAACATCCTGGGAGGAACAAAATCTTCATCTACTCAGTTCCTCGTTGTTCTTGGATTGTTACATCTTGTTTACACGGATGTACTGAACTCGCTGCAAGTTATTTGTTACATTTGTTTCTCCCGATGTACGGTAAGTTGGGGGCTTTCGTCTTTGCTGCCCAGAGTAGCACTGATCAGACCCAAAGCTCAGCTTCTTCTGTCTCATTTTTCTACCTTGTAATTTTGCCTTGTGCCACCGTGGCTTGCAGGAGACTAGGACTTATTGCAGAGGTTCTAGTAACGTTCCCTTTCCCTGTTCCCTACACCACATGTAATTTATAGAAGAGTTAACAGGAAAGTGCAAATTGAGTTTTCCTAGTTGCAAAATTCTGAGCAAATTCATTGAGGCTGAATTTTCATTTTTCCTGCTTCCTTACTGCTGCCCTACTCTACTATGGTTTCCTTCCAGGCTGGTCGGTGGAGTCTCACCTGCAGAGCTTTTTTGGGTTGGGCCCAAACTCAAGGCCCAGCCTTCCAGCCCTTTTCTACAACCCTCCTTGGAAATGGTCCTCCCCAGGGTGAGAAATGCTGCTGTCTCCTTTATAGCTACTTCTGCCACTGTGGGCCATAACCTGGAATGTGCCAGTGGGGATGGTGACTGGATGTCCCCCTCTGTACCCTATGTTCCTGGATAGGGGGCTTCAAACCTTTAGAGGGTGGGCTACACTGAGCGGTGGATCGTCAAGATCCAGGGCACATGGAGAAGTGAAAGTTTCACAAAACAGCGCTTACTCTGGCCACACACAGTGACCTCTGTTTTATTCTACTCTCTTATTTTATTTTAGGATATTTCACTTAAGTGATGCTTCTTGACCCAGTAACTTGATTCCACAACCAGCAACCTATAGCTTGCTAGGCACTGCCCAGCCCCATGAGTCACTACCACTGCCACGGATGCCAGGTTTTCCCACACTCTTGTCTTCAGCCCTGCTGTGTCCTCTGCTTAGAATTTCTGCCAATCTCCAGCCTGTTAAATGCAGTCTTTCGTGGTCTGACTCAAGCATATGTGGTTCAGAAGCTTTCCTGACACTGCTAGCAGTAGTCCAGCCACTTTCCCACAGTTACCCCTTTCTTCTTGTGACTCTGGCTCATAGCACTGAGTGTTCGGGTCATGGTGCACACCTTCGCCAGCCATTGGCCTGTGAGCTTACTGATCCCAGGCCTTGTCTTGTTGGTCTTTGTCTCTCATGCATCTGGTCCTTAGTGTGTGACTCACAGTAGGCACTAAAGCAGTGTTGCTAGGCCTGCATTGAAAACACTAATGCCCTTGAACAGGAGAGCCAACTGAAACCAACCTTAAAACCCAGGCCTTAAAACCTTAAAAACCATTTCAAGGTTCCCGGGTAGGTGATCTTTGCATCGACTTCAGTCATTATTTACTGATAGATGCTGAAGCTTTTTCACAAGAAGAATTGGAATAACTACTGCAGACACCCAGTGTTTGGAGATTAGTGTTTCACATCTAATGGACTTCTAAAATCGTTTTTTTAGAGGCATAAAAACATGTAAAATGAGTGCTTTTCAAAATGACCCTCTTTTAGTGTTGACTAAAAGTAGTAGTCAACCTCTTGAGAAACTGTATCCTAGAATTCTACTTGCTATATAAAGGAACCCTTGTCTTTTACTACTGATCTTGTAAAGGTAGAATTAGTAAAAATTTCTCCATTTTACAGACAAGGAAACTGAAGCTCACAAGGCTTAGAGTGACAGACAGTACGTTGCATAGGTACCTAACAGTGAAGGCAGATGAAATCTACATCCAGTGATGGCTGATCTGGGCTTTTCTCATTACCTCCTCCCTTTTTAATGCAATGAAGAGAACAAAGAGGCGTAGAATGGTCCAGTTCTCCGAACTGTCAGCAAAAATGTCCTAAACATGAAGTTCTTTTGACAGTTTTTTGCTCTAAGTTTATATTTCTTGGGCAACGTGGTGAGCAGACTGCTACTTCAGTCATAATTGAAGATATTAATATTTTCAGGTTTGCAAAGTATGTAGTATTATTTTCTGAACTGGACTTATTGCTTGGTACAGTAAAAATTGTTCTAATTTTCACCTGAGTTTGTCCATTTGGCTTTTAGAGTTCATAGATTATTCACCTGTTTTCATTAAAGATCTTAGCACAGAGAATTCTATTTAGAATAGAATTCCTAGCCAGGCACTCTTGGATTTGAAATGGGTTTTCAGCACAACTTCTTTGTTTTGGCCCTTTCAGCAAATGCCATTTTGATGTGTCACAAGCTGTGAGGAAAGAAAATAACCTACTAGGTTGTGAACCAAAGCATATATTTTGTGACATTTGTGGTCATTTAGTTGGTTTAAAATGGAATAGTCACTGATGTTTAGTTTCTTTATTTTTCTCTTCTATTTTTAAGTCTTATCCACTCTGTCTACCTAGGAAAGCGGAAGACATTCAGTTTCTTTCTTGCCTGAAATAGGGACCCACGCAGTTCCTGGGACCCAATGCAGAACTATTGTTCCCTGTACTTCTGTGCTCTTCCCTAAGGATTAAAAGGGCTTGCGGTTATTTGGCCTGAGAACTCTGTCTTCATTTGTTACATTGTTTCTACCAGAAAACACAGTCCCACTTTTGAACCATCAACCTACAAATTAACTTTGGGGACTGCTCCCTAAAAAGAAAACTCCTTTCTTTAGAGTGGATTAGCTAAGCAGTGCTTATTAGCTTAGCGTAGTTTAGCAAGTGTGATCTCATTAGCTCATGTGACACTATACCATGTGCACCTTTGGTGGCAGGAAGAGTGAAAGGCAGCCTGGAAGGTGGCAGGCCTCCAAAACCACAGCTTGCTGCCCAGCATGAAGGGTCGGGAGGCGGGATGGGGCAGATGTCCCATGGCCTGGCCTCTTGCTCAGCCAGCACCACATGCACCTGGACAGGTGCTGGACATGGCAGGTCCCTAAGCTGGGGACGTTCCCGGTGCGGCCTGCTTATGCCAGGCATCACTAAGTGCTGGCATCTTTCTCAGTCCTCTCACACCCCAATACTAGGTCCTGCTTTTAGTTCCAGTTTACAGATGAGAAAACAGATAGTCATATGCCATTAGATTCTGTTGCGTGTGAACAATAATATTCGTCGAGAGTGGCAAAATGGCTGCTTTTATTTTTTCTGGTTGTCATTGTTGTGATTTTTTACTACAATAATTACCTTAAAATAAAGAACCCCAAGCCAAAGCTTGCCTTACCCAAACAACCACTTTCTGACATCAAATCAATGTGGTCATTTGTCCAGGTGTCCTTCTACTTCTTGCCCATTAGCATATTCAGTTTTCTCTTACAGGTTGATGTATTCCTTACCCAAGATGCTTGGGAATAGAAGCATTTTGGATTTGGGATTTTTTTTTCCAGATTTTAGAATCAAAATGCTTTCTAAAAAAATGTTGACATTCTTCCTAGACTAATTTTTGGGGCCATTAAGAAATAATGTTTGCTTTGCTAAGACTTCTGAATGCTAATGGAACCCTCAGTGGATATTTGTAACTTGTTTCCCCTTTTTCTGGAAAATGCTCGTTTCATAGGGGGAAACATAACTTTTGACAGTTTCCAGGTGATTCAAGGAGAGAATATACTTGGAGCACAAAGCACGGGCTGTGGTTCATAGACCCTAAATGGAAGTCGGATCCTTTAGTTGGACAACTTGTTTTTAACTTAAATTTTTTATTTTGAGATATTTTAGATTTACAGTAAAATTATGAAAATAGTATTACACAATTTTTTAGTTTTGGTCCTTCAAAAGCAGTTCTTCCTCATACAGTCTTTAGCCATTGATGTATTTTCTTTTTAGGAGTTAAGAGTTAAGGAATGTATTCCTCATACACTTCATACTTTCAGAAAAAAAAAAAAGATGTGCTAGTGAATTAGAAGCACTGGGTAAGAAAAACAATTCCCCCAGGTCAGTCAATGCAAGTGTTTGCACATCTGCCTTCAGAAGTGGTGGATTTTAACCTCAGTGGCAAAGAGGAATGCAAATGAATATCCTCTATTTAATTAAAATTTTCCTCTATTTAATTAATTTTTTCCTGCTCGTTAAATGTATATATGTATATATATATTCTAAATAGATCAGGAATATTGTTATGTTCAAGTCTGAATCTAGAGACACAAAGAGCAAAACCAATCTGACAACTTTTTTACACTATCAAGATCCAGTGCAATTGGACATTGTGGTGTAGGCCTGTAATCCCAGCAACTCAGGAGGCTGAGGCAGGAGGATAGCAAGTTCAAGTTAGCTTGGCGAATTAACAAGACCATCTCAAAATAAAATAAAGTAAGGGCTGGGGATGTAGCTCAGTGGTGGAGTGCTAGCCTAGTATGTGTGAGGCCGTGGGGTCAATCCCTAGTCCCTAATCATTCCCTAAAAAAAAAAAGATCGAGGCCAAATCTTCTCCACATAGATGCAAAGACCTACGTATTTTTGTTCTGTTTTGTTTTTTAGTGTTCTCTTGGATTGTGGAAATTTTGGTCAGAAAACCTCTCCAAGAGTCTATATTAATGATAATGGTGATGATGATGTAGAAGGTGTGTTGTGCTGTTAATTGTAACTACAGTGCATATTTGCATAAGGAAATGAATTTTGAGCAATGATTTACTAAAGCGTAAATGATTTTTTATTATAACTCCCTAACAGTGCTTGTCATATTATAAGCAAGGCTGCAGTTAGTGCATCAAATCAGATATACTGATTTGCCCCCAAAATAAACCACTATATAAACAAAGAAGTATTGTCATGAACTTGCAGTAATTCAGTGTTGTGGAGAGGGTGTGAACTCACATGCAGACCAAGTCCCAGGTGAGGCACACATTGAGAACTCTGGATGATTAGTCCCCAGTCCCCACCCCCACCTCGTGTCCACCCCAATCTTTCCCTCCTTGTTACCCCCTTCCAGGTAGGATCATTTGTTGAAGTTAAGCCTTATCTTTCTGAGGACATGCTCTTTAAAAAATCAGTTCCCAGTGGGCGAGGGAATACTGTGAAGATTTCATCATGACAGCTCCAGAGCATGGTTAGTTTATTACTTTGTCACCAAGCCCGAGGCTCTGAACGGGAAGCTACTGTTGCGGAAGGAGAGAGGTGGTACAGGGATTGGGATCAAGAGGGACGAGTGCCGAGAGGGGTGCAGGGAGGAGAAAGAAGTCAAAGTGATCCATGTATCTGGCCATTGGAGAACCTGAGATGAGTTCTCAGGCATCACTGAGTGTAGGGTCGTGATTATCATGCTGGGTTCATATTGAGATCATGTCCCATGGTTGGCTATGTTTTGAGAAAACTTTAGCTCACAGAGTTGGATGGAGTTTGGCTCACTGAGACAGCCTCAGAAGGGCTGTTTAAGCCCGGGGTACCCCAGCAGAGTACTGGCTGATAAATCACTAACTTATAAGGCACCTTTGTGTAAATTTCAAGAAGTTACTCCTTCCTCAGTGTGGTTTATTTCCAGATGTCGGAAGATTATCAATATAAATGTTTTTAATTAAAACATGACATTTCTCTCTTCTGGAAGATTTCCAAAATAAAGATATAACTCTGTGATGTTTGCAAGGTAAATGGTGCCCTTGAATGCTGTTGTTGATCAGAATTCCTTTGTGAAGCCAGAACTGACTGGATACAAGACTTCCCAGCAGTCCCCCAAGAGGAAAACGAATTCTTAGTGTTCCTCTCATTATAAGTGAAATTCCCCAAATAATTTTTGTAGACTGCCCAGAACAAGTCATTCTTTTTTAATCTGAGAAGACATAGTAATTGTCCCAGCTCTAAAGATAATAAAAAATGGGGAGATAGATCTTTTGCAGATGGGATGAGGACCAAGAGATAGAGAAAGGGCGGGAGGGAGGGGAAAGGCAGGCAAAGGGGATGTAAGAGGAAATTAAGATGTACGTGTACGGACTGCCCATGATCAATGTTATTATTATGTATTACAAATATGTGCTAAGAAAATTATTAAAAATGTAAAGTAAAATTCTTTATCTGTAGTAAAGTACCTGAAAATACAGTACAAGCTCAGGGTCTTTCTTCATTCAGTGTGGTTTCCACTGATAAAAATTCATCCTTAGAAACTATAGCTTTTCTCAGTGGTTGTGTTAGACTACTGTGTTTCCTTTGTACATAAAGAATATATTTTGTGGATGATTCAATCAAAACCTTCTTAAGGAGAAACAAAAGAATCACTTTAAAACACAAAGTTAAATAAAAATAAAGTGAATAAATGAAAATAAAGAGGGGGAGGGGTCTTTTCAAAATTGCTTTGGGTGCTTTGACCACATGACCATAATGAAATTGGTGTACATTCACCTTCAAGAAGGCCAGAGTTGAGTGCTTGCATATTAATTTTATTTCCATCTGATGGGTCAGGTACCTCTTGTTTGTCTGTCCCCAAGCACCTTGTTTATTCCAGGTCAGTTAGAATGGCATAAAGGCTCAGAGCTAAACAAACTTTGGTTAGTGGATTGCCTGGCAAAGGAAACTCGCCATCTCCTTCTTGAAAATTAAATAAGCTGCGCAAGCGCAAGGATCCAAGTTCGCTCCCCGGCACCAAAAAAAAAAAAAAAAAAAGAAAATTAAATAAGCAAGAAGCAGGATTTTATGATGTGAGTCCCCATGCTCCTGTAAGTACTGCTGTGTTTCTAGAAAATATGAAGCTCTTTAACCTAAAGAAGTGATAAAGGCCAAAAGTAGAAGTAGGCTTAAGAAGGAGGCAGATATATTAATTATGGCAAATTTTTAAGATACCACTTTGTTGGCAGGATGGATTATTAGGGTAAATCTCTTTTATATCAGTTTTAGTGAGGACTAGCTTTCGTTATAAATGGTAGAAACTCCCAAATCATAGTACCTTCATCAAGATAAAGACTTTTCTTTCCATATAAAATGTCAGAGGAGGGCAGTCTGGGCTGGCTTTGGTGACTTGTCCATGGGATGTTTGGAAACCTAAGCTCTTTCCTGCTCATCTTTTCCTGTTTCCTAGGATGTATCCCATGTTTTCATGTCCCAAGATGCCAGGCAGCGCTCTGGCTGTTGCACCTGATTTACAGGTACTAGGATGAGTAAGAGAAGAAGGAGGGGGCAAAAAGAGCCCCCAGATACTCTTTCAGAGTTGCTGTGTGGCATGCTCATTTGCATCCCATTTGCTAGCTCTGAGTCACCAGGCCCTAATTAGCAGCAAGTCCAGTTAGGAAATGCATCTTTTCTGGGCTTCTTTGTGTCCTGATAAATCTACTACCATGGAAGACAAAGCACACAGTTATTAACAAATGTTAGCACTTTTCGCCTTCATAACCCAGGGGAAAGTCTGTGTTGAATCCATACTTGGAGGGGGCAGGGTGCTGAGATCTGAGGCTAGGCTAGATGGGACATCGGTGGCCCTTGGTGGCATTTCTATGGTAGCTCATCAGGTGTTCTGACTGCACTCTGCTTTCCAGAGCCTGAGGCAGCAGCAGGTAGCTCATTTGTGGATCATGCATGGAGCTTGCTCCTTGTGGCTCTTCTTGGTAGAAGCAATTTAAGTACTGTTCACATAAGTGACCTCCTTTCTCTGCCAGCAAGGTGCTGGACATGGAGCTGGCCACTGCCTTAGGCACTGGGTAAATATGGTGCTCCACAGATATTTACTGAGTACTAGAGATAAGTCAAGCACTAGAGTAGAGTAGGGGACAAGACACACCACTCACACCACGCGTCTGCCCTCATGGGGTTGATGTTCTAGTGGGAGAGTACAGTGATTGAATGAAAGAACAAAGGAATGAATAAAGTGCATGCTCTCATCTCTTCCTCCCTTTCTTTGCCTTCACTGCAACCTCATGGAAGTGTTTCTGTGTGGTTTTCCATTTCTTCCAAGGGCATCGTGAGAGGTTGGTCTTCCACTACCTGGCCTCCTGGAGCTGTTCTAAGAGATTTTCAAGTCCCCATAGAAAGTGGAGAGAACAGGCTAGCTTCTTAGTGAGTCCCAAATGTCCTTTCCTGGTGGCTTACATTTGTGACTGAGAGTCTGCCCTTACCTGGTGGTATTTGTTTTCACGAATTCTCTGTCCCAAGGTCAGCCAAGCTGTAGTCAAAACATGTATACGTATTTTGTAATCATCTTCCATTAAAGGTGGGAAAAATAAATGAGTAACATGAGCCATGTTAGTGCTGTGTGGGTATAGGGATTGCTTGTTTAGTACAATTAGCCAGATTCATTACAGTGCATTTTGTTTGAAAAAAAAATGATTCTGAATGAAAAAAAAATCAAAGTTTATGCATAAAGGCTTAAGGACATTTGAGCCAGAAATAATTTTGGAAAAAAACCTCACAAACTCAAATTTTCATGTACCTTAGAAAGAACAAGCTATGAGGTGAACACTGGTGCCATTTTATATGGAAGTTCAGTAGTTCATCTGACAAATCTAATATTTTGGATACCCTGTAGGATGTGGCAAACAAAGGAGGTGATAGATGTAATATTACCTACCATTAGCAAGAGATTTGTTTCCATCTTTAACACCACAGTCATCCATTAGCCAGAGGAAATAGTATAGGCCCATTTAAGGATTCCTTGGCAACTTTGTTTTTTAATGCCATTCTCTAGGGCTCACTGTGGACCTAGTGAATCAGAAGTTTGGGTTGGGGGTGGGGGAGTGGAGACGGGGTATGGCACAGTGATAAAACTCAGGAAATATTATTTATTGAAAGCTTTCAATGAGTGAAAAAAAGCCAGTCTCAAGAGGTTATATATTGTGTGACATCATTTATGTAATAGTCTCAAAATGACATTGTAGAGATGGAGAATAGATATGTGATTGCCAGGGGTAAGGAGAGGGGAAGGAGTATGTGAATTTAAAGAGGAGAGACAAGATCCTTTGTGTTGATGGGATAGTGCTATGTTTTGATTATATTAATATGATAAAATATCATAAAATTATATACAAAGATGATATCAAATAAGTACATGCAAAGAATGGTGCTATGTAGTGAAGTCTGCAGTCTTCCCATTGTACTCTACCAACCAACTTCATTTTATTACATAAGATGTCATTATTGGGGAAATGGGGTGATAAGTACTTTCTTAGAAGATAATATCAGTGAAATGAAGGTTAAGGTTAAGGAAAATAAGCAAAGGAAAGAAGAAATTATAAGGTTAGTACTGTGTGCACTATTTTTGCACTTCTTATGAGCCTGCAATTATCTCAAAATAAAGAGTTAAAAAGGGCTTCTCACGTGCCTTTGCTATGTGGCTACTGGTTTAGACCACAAAGTCATTGGGTATATGTGTAGTTGTGTTCTTTCAATGACTTAGTGGGCAATTGGGGTAGGGGAATAAGGAATAGCCTTGAATCTGAAGTGTGTTGAATATTAATGGCTGGATAATAGACTCTAAGGTAGTGGGAATTATCTTTGTTTGGAGTAATCATTACCTTCAAAATTCAGGTGGAAATGATACCACTAAAATGACTTTGGTAACCTGCAGAGTGGTGTGGTAAGACAAGAGCATCATGGTCTCCTTGGGGCAGGAAAGAGTTTAGCTAGGTCTACACTCAGGCCAGAGCCAGAGCAAACCCATGAGTCACATTGTACATGTGGAGTTCTGGATGTGAAAAAGGGCCTGAGTGAGCACACAGGATGGGAAAGCAAGGTCTACAGAAAAGAACACAGGTTGTGGAATCAGTATATTTTGAGGTTACAGATACAACAGCTTTCAGATAAGTGTCTTTTAGAGAGACAGTGGTGTTAGCTGTTGGAGATCTTCATGGGAAAGTCAGCCCACACTGCTGTGTGACAGATCCAAATGAGAACTGAGGAGCGGAGCCCTGAGTGTGTGGGGTGGTGGGGGCAGCATGTAATGCCTGTCTGTAGAGCAGTTTCAATGCTCAGAGCCTTTCCTGCTGTGGAGTGCACACTTATTAAGTATCTGTGAAATCTGTGGTTATATGGGGCTCTCCTGGGAGGCAGGGGGCAGCTCTATGAGTCCCCAGGTTCTCTGCCTGTTGGGCTGACACGTTATCTTACAATACCATCTTTGGGGAATGGCTCTCCAAAACGAAGGCTGTGGTCAGGATCCCCCAGAGATGTCTCTGCAGAGAGATACAGATGGACAGCCCCATCCTCACTCTCACAGTGAGGATTCTCTGGTTCTGTTTTCCAGTACTCAGTGATGTGACATCACCATCAGACAGTTTACCTCAGGAAGGGGAATTTCTTATTTTGTAGTTTTAAAATTACCTGAAATAGCAGGTAATGTTCTTTCAGGTTGATTTTTTTTTCCTTTTTTAGGTGTCTCTTTTAAAGTTTTTTTTTTTTTTTTTTTTAAAGTCAGAAGGCAGCCGAACATATCTCATATTCAGAAACTTAGTGGGAAGGATGTGTGGGTGCTGAAAAGGTTTCTCCATTGCAGTTTCTAAAATGTCTTTATCCATCTAAAACATGTCTCCATGGAACCTTAAAACTCTTCTCTATCTACAAATTATTTTTTTTTCCAGAAGATTTGTGCCTATACTCAACAGTGGTTTCTCAGGAACATTCACCACGAGGGATGAATCTCCTGTCTATTAAGTACCACTGTATTCCTTTCTCTGTAGAAAGGACTTGTAGGATGACATCACAAAGGCCATCCAACATTTTTCTTTCTGTACCTGTCTAATTTTCATAGAAGCTAATGTGTCACTTACCTTGCAGCATGACAGGGATTGGGTTCCACAATGACTGTCTACTAGTTGAGAATTTGCACACTCAGTGACGGCCTGAGAGTGTACCCATGTGTTTTATGTAGATATGTGTGGCACTAAGTAGAGGAAATAAAATCAATGAGAGATTCTCGATGTCTGTATTCTAGGTTCATCCAAAATGACAATTAATTGATTCGCTCATTAATTCCTCAAATACATATCTGGAATTATGCACCAGGTATTGGAAACCAACTAGCAACCTAGACAAAGTGCTTGCACCATGGAGCTTAGGGTTGGAGGGTTGCAGGTTGTGTCTGTCTGGGTCCTCAGAGAAGTAAATGCAAAGGGATTAAATGTACTGGGATTTAAGGGCAATGCCCTGATAAAGGAGAGGGTGGAGAAAGGGCTGGAAACCAGGGAGAGCATTTACACTTGGAGGTCTTACTCCAGCGGGGGTAAGAAGGAAGAGAAGGTTGTATAGAAACATCTTGTGCAGTTTAGGGCAGGTTTGGAAAAGCCATTGGTAAGCCCTTGAGTCAAAGTCAGAGGACAGGGCTCCCAGGAAAGGGCCAGTCCTAGTGTCCCCACTACACCCAGGCATCGGCTGCGGGTAGCCTTGGAGGTATGACTTCTCACAGACACACAAGAGTGTTTCCATACTGGGGCCCTGTCTGCTATCCCTGTAATACTCAAGCTTCCCCAGTAATAGATGTGCTGTCCATCTAATCTAGCCTGGGTGGGGGGATCACCAGGGTTGGGTGGTGGTCCACTCTGGGGGAAGCCCAGCTCTGAAGAATGAGGGAAGCCAACCTGGCAAAGTAGGTGTGGAGCAGAGCACTTTCCAGGCAGGGCTTGGTCCTGCCCTTTTGAGCAGCTGGAAGAGGGGACCACACTGGTCTGTCAGACAAATAGTAGGAAACCATAGGTGAGGATAGAGTGCTTGTTGCAGATGGACACACTGGTGTACACCTGTAATCCCAGCATTTTGGGAGGTGGAGGCAAGAGGATTGCAAATTTGGGTCCCACCTGAGCCTCTTCAAGAGATTGTCCCAAAATAAAAAAGGCCTGGGGATGTAGCTCAGTGCCAAGGCACCAGGGTTCAATCCTCAGTACCACACACACACACACACACACACACATACACACACACGCACACACACTGAAATGACAAGTCTGGTTTAAGTGTGGGGAGCTGACTGGAGGGGTCAGAGTGGATGGGAGCACATGAGGAAAGAAGCTGTGAGGAAATTTAGGAGTGCTGATGGAGATGGAAGCAAGTCACAGAGGTGACGCCTCAGAGAAGGTAGCTTTAACTTTGCTTAGTTGGATGTGGGGATGCCAGTGAAGGTGAGGTCCTGGTTTACAGTGTGGGATGGCTGGTGGTGGAGTGGGGAGAGGAGAAAGTGCTTGAGTCCCTGAGTGTGAGGTGCTTGTGTCTAACCTCAGAAGCTATGTGTGTGTTGTAGAACATAGTTTAGCTCAGAGAGTGGCTGCCCGGAAACACAGAAGATGGACAGAGAAGGGCCGAGCAGGTGCTGAAAGTAGCAGGGCAGGAGGAAGAGGCCCTGCGGTGGACAACAGCGGGGGAAAGAGCGCTTCCGGAAGGACGGGCAGTCAATGTTAAATGAACACTGGTGCTAAGAGCAGAGCGGTTGTCAGGTTTGGGGACATACTGGTCACTGGTGACCTTAACAAGAGGTGTTCTGGTGAGATGAGAGTGGGGATAGCAGATTCAAACTCTACAAGTTTGGCCGTGCAGGGGAGAAGAGAGGTCAACATCTGGTTAGGGATGTGAGGCTGCGTTTTGTTTTGGTTTTTTCCGTGATGGTGAGAAAGGAACCCAGGGCCTTCAGCATTCTAGGCAAGTGCTCTACCCTTGAGCCACTCCCCTTAACACACACACACACACACACACACACACACACACACACCCCGCTTTTAAATGGTAGAGACCAAGATAAATTGACAAAGATCACCTGACTCTAAGATAAAGAGTCAGTTTATTTGGCAATTCAGGGTTCCTGAGAAGGCAGGAGGGCTGGATCCAAAGCCAGGTGGAGGCCTTGTCCTTGAGAAGAGAGACACTTCCTCTTAGGGAAAGAGACTTGGAGAAAGGCAGATTCAAATACAGAGATTGAGGATGTATCCAACAGTGGTCAAACGTTTACTATGAAATTCTCCTGTTGTTCCTCAGTTGTCTTCTTCAACATAGTGTGTATACCTAGGTCTTAGCTTGGATGGGGATGATGTTTCATGTCTGCTATCATAAACTATACTGCATAAGAAACAATTGTCCTGTTCTTTTGGGGAAAGTAGATAGTGTTTCCTGAAGCATTTAACAGCTGGTGACACACAGACAACAGCTAACTCTATGGGATATCTTTATCTAAATGCTAGTGATTTTTACCAAGGAGAATAGGGGTAGGAAAAAGGAGGAAAAAGAAATACTGCCGGTCATTTTTAGATGGCCAACCAAAGCAGTGAGCGGAAGTGAAGTAACAAATACTCATTTTCACCCAATTACTCTTCTACCTAACAGCCTGTTTCAGGTGACGAGAGAACACAAATGGGGGGTCAGCGTTGGATTTTAAGGGAACCTAAGGCCAAGGCTGAACTTGCCTTGCACTTGCTAGAGACTTCTGTTGTGCGTAAATTCTCTGCAGGTCCTGCGCTCAGAGTGGCAGCCAGATGCCTTCATCTGTCTTTGGCAAGGATCTTCCAGCTTGAAGTGGAACTGGTTTTCCTGTTTGCCTGGGCTGGCTTGATTGCACAAGGAAAAGTCATCTCCTGAGACAGAAACTTCCAACTGCCTCCATCAGCCCATTGATCCCCCAGAACTGAAGACCTAGAATGTTAACATCACAGCACTTAGAGCTCTGGCTCTTGCTCTTCTCTCTGAAGTTATAGGGAAAGTCCAGAAATTACGTGATGAGTTGGGATGGCAGAGTTCCTGCGACTCATTTAGTGTTTGGCTGTTTTTCTAAGAGTCAAATCTAAAGTCACTGGGTTGTTCTAGACCATAGTCAGTTTGCAAAAAGATAACTGAGTGCTGGTCCTGGACCTGCCACTATCCAGCTGTGTGCCTGTGGCTAACTTCCTTTGCCTTCCTGTGGAGATTTTCTTTACCCCTAAATATACTGAATGGCTAAGATTTTCTCAAGCCCTAATGATCTAACTAGCTATAAAATTAGGCTGGCTGGCTGACACATTTGATTTTGAAAATAATGGTGTTGTTCTTCCCTCTTACCTTTAAAATAAAACCAGAAGGAATGCTCACACTGGTTCATGCTGTGTTGGGGCAGAAGGGGATTTTCAGAGGTGCAGTGCTGTAGTTTGAAATGATGATGATGCTATCTCAGTTGGGCTGCAGCCAGAGAATTTTATTAAGGCTGAGACACCCTGGGCTGCATATGTGCATTACACCAGGCCACCAATGGGCACCTGGGGCCCAGTTTAGTTTCTGTGGTGAGAAGAGACGACTCAGCACCCATAGCATCCAGTTGGTGATTTTTTTTTTCTGAGTTCAACTGACAACTTTAGGAAATTCTCTCACAACTTCTTTCCATTGTTAATATCCTATTTAGGGAGATGTAATTCTGCACCCTCCCATGTAGGCTTATTATTTCTTATTGATCTCTCTACAGCCTGACTGAATTCTGAATTACATTATTTTCATTCTTCCTGCCCATCCTGCCCAAATTACACATTTTCTACATGATTTAATAACATATGATTAGATCCATATACCTCTCATACTTTTGTCCGGTTCTGTAGTTACTACTATGATACCCATAAAAGGTTTCAAAGACTTACTGCACCTAACTTCACAGAGGGAATAAAAGAAGGATTTTGTCAGAGGAGGTGGGGTACCAGGCTGGTCCTACAATCAAGATAACTCTATTGATAATTTTTTTTTAACTTTCCCAACAATACATCAGCATAAATCCAACAAATTCCTGCTTTTTTTTTCTTTAAAGTTCCTTCTATGTTCTGTGTTGGGATAGGCTCTCAATAGCTGTTAAGTAATATTGTAACTAATATCATCATAACAATTTATCAATACTATCTTTATTGATAGTTTATTAAGGACCTTTGCAAAGGATAGGAAAGTATTTTAAAAATCAGCATTGTCAGATGAATTTGCAGAGGAAGGACACAGGAATGTTATTTAAAGAATGAACAGAGCACTCCTAGCCTGTTTATTGCCTAAAGGTTGGGAATTGGGCATTAGGGCTTCTATAGGGCATGTGGGATATACTGCAGGTGAGAAAAGCATATCAGATAAGACTTGTCAGATGTGAGATACTGTTCATTTTTTTTCCTGATCCTGAAAGCTTTAGAAAGTGGACTAAAAGCAAGTGGCATAAAGAACTCGCAGACGGGTATAATTTTTCAGTCTGAAAAATATGAATGACAACATAGTCACTCACTTAGCAATTGCATACCAGGCACTTACGCAGTTCTGGCCTTCAGGGAGCTTGCAGTCTGGGAGACATGAAGCTGTGGGCTCAAGGCTGAAACTTCAGGCCTTTGCCAAAGGAGATGACATTGTGGTTTAATAAAAAGTACATTTTGGTATTTTTCATTTGTTCTAATTTCCCTTCCCCTCTTTGACATTCAAAACAGTATTATTTCCTTGGAAAGCTTTTTTTTTCCTTTGAATATTTTTGGCTGCATTTTCAAATGCTTATAACTGTTTTTCTTGGCTCACTCAGAGTATTATGAGGAGTCAGATCAGCACCTTGACAGTGAACCTGGGGGAAAGCCTTAAAGTAGATCACAGTTGAAATACAAGGTAGAGATCCCTCCCTCTGGCTCTTCTTATTTAGGGAAATGATTCTTCCAGCAGGACCCAAGTAGAGGTTTAAAGACCATTCCTTCCATTTTCAAAGACCCTATAAATTAAATAATTTCACTTAAGTGTGTGTCAGGAGATGGCATGATGGGGAAGAGGAAGGGCATGGGGAAAGGAGCATTTCAGCTTTCAAAAGAGCTCTGTGAACAGTTCTTTGACTAATGCTAGAAAAATGGTTTTCCTCTACCAGCACTTTGGCTGTATAATCAATAAAAGAAAAACTGAAACTGTTGAGCCACATGCAAAGATGGACACATGGCTTGTGAAAGTTCTCCAGAGAGCTGAGTGTCTGTGGAGCTCTCTGAAGCTTGTGGCAGAATGTGGCTGTGGATGGCGATACTAGAACTATCCATATAACGCATGTACAAGAGAATAGGTGTTGGGCAGGACCTAGAACTTTCACTTGGATTTTGCTTAAAGACACTTGCTTAAGGAATCTTTAAACTAAAATATATGTTTACATGATGATATTCCTCATAAAGTGAGAGAGTTGAGCCCAATTGTGTTAGATACCAATGCTATTCAGACTAATTTATTCATCACACATTTACTATTATTGTCATTATTACCTTACTACTTACCACTACAACTACCCACTACAACTACCCACCACTACTGGGACCAACTGTAAGCAATATAATGACCTCCATTGGGTTGTTGAACACACTCAAAGGAGTCACAAAGGAGTACCTCCAAAGTAACTTGGACTTGTGACCCTGTTGCAGATTTATCCAAAATGCTACCATGTGGCTCCAGGGACACCACAAGGAACAAAATAAATCCTTGCCCCCATTGGAGAAGTGCAGGGGTAGAGGATGGAGTTGGTGATGCAGACAAATGGATTTGAAATCACATTACTGGAGAGAATGAAATAGGGAAGAGGTTAATGGAGAGATGAGACTCCTAGAAGGCGATGCCTGAGGGAAAGCATAGAGTCGCCTTCTTGGAAGTGGAGGTACCACAAAGTCAGAGAGAAAGTAAGAAATTCTCATAATCTAAGAGGCTGATGGGAAAGTCTTAGTTGGGAAGGTACCCTTTAAGTGGAAACTACAGCCCCCCAAAACTCAGCATCTCTGGAATGTTACTGCACATCGAGGGAGGTACTACTTTTTAAAAAGATGCATTGGAGTATAATTTGAATAGGTGTCGTGCCTACAGGATGTACTTACAAGTGCCCCATGTGCAAGCTGGGTTCTAGAAGGAAATCTGGAAAACTCAGAAGTGCCTGGGTCTTCTTAAAATTATCTTTGAAGGATTATAGCTCCATGATTATAGCTCCTTCACTCCATAAAGGATACAGTGGTATGGATTGTTGGAAAACATTCATTGGCTTTGAAGTCTACACTTGTGCATTTAAACTGTATTTTGTAAATTTTATCTTACTTAGGCTATGTGTTTTTTTTTGGTACTGGGGATCGAACTTGGGACCTTGTGCTTGTGAGGCAGGCAGCGGTGCCACTGTGCTAAATCCCCAGCCCCTTACTTAGGCTATGTTAAAATTAGTTTGTAGCTCCCAAATTCATACTGACTGTGGGTAGCAAGAAAGGTTATAGAGGAAATGGAGAAAAAAGATTTAAAAATCTAACTTTTTTTATGCTTAACCTTAGTATGTATGGTTAATAACATCTGATTTGAATGAATTTCTAGGCAGTAATTTTTATATGTATATTTGTCACTTGAATTTCTTTGAATTGTCATAATCGAGCCTGTTGACCATTTTGAGAGTAATTTTCATCTTGATTTAAGAAATTACAAAGAATTACATGCTATGGTAAATATTCAAATAGTACAGAGGCCAACTAAGTGAAAATTAGTTCACCTCTCCATACTCACTCTTCCCTCAGTTACTGTAACCACTGCAGCAATTTTATAGTGTACTCTGAGAAATGTGTATGCACGTGTACAAAAGCATATGTATGTATGTATGCATATATTTTGGACACACCATATGTACTGTTCTATATCCTCAGTTTTTGCTAACTAATCACATATCTTGGGTAACTTTCTTTTTTTTTAGTATTTGGATTTTTTTCAGCTTTAAATATCATCAATAATTAGCCTAGATTGCTAATATATGAGAGTTAGTAATCAGATAGGAGGAAGAAGCCTATTAGGTCATATCAGTCTATGAAATTTTTTTTTACCTTATAGAAAAATTCTATTTTTTTTTGAATTTTTAAAAATTAATTTTATTGGCACATTTTAGGTATACAATATAATGACATTCATCATTGGAGATTTGTACCTTTACATAGTATATCTTGATTACCATTTTTTCCCCATTACCCTGCCCTCCCTTCAACCCCTCCATCTGTCCCTATTTACAAAGATTTTGTTTCCATTTTTTTTCATTTTCTCATATTAATTCCATTCTCTTCTTCCCTTTTCCCTACCCCTCCCACTTCCCCCTCCCCTTTGCCCCTTTTCTTCCTATTTCACATTATCTATTATACCTTTTAGTCCTTATTTACACTTTCAGTTTCTCACATC
>NW_004624785.1:729433-757203 GCF_000247695.1 Heterocephalus glaber | reverse complement strand
CATCTGCACTCTTTCCTCTTTCTTCATTGACTCCAGTCAGTCTTATGTTATTCTTCTTTGCATCATCTAGCAGCTGCTGGATTGATTTCTCGTGGTCCCTTACTATTTTAAAGAAATTTTTCTTTTCCTTGTCACTAATTGCCACCTTATCTTCTATATATGAAATTCTGTCTTCACATTGGCTCATTTTACTGCATAAGCATTCAATGGAGATTTTAATCTCCTGGCAATCTGCTTGCATCTGTTTTATGGATTCCATTTGTTTCCTATGTTGGGTTTCCATCATGTTCCTCAGCTCCTCTATTTTTTTAATCTGTGTCCTCTCTAGATTTATGAATCATGTCTTGCACTATGGGCACAATCTCTGCTGTTATCTTAGAAATTTTTTCTGATTTCATTTTTTCCAGATCCTCTTTTGTTGCCAGTTTAGGGAGTCCAGGTGGTTGAGTATCAGATTGTTCTGTCTCGTTTCCCTTTGGGGTTGCTTCAGGTGATCTGGAAGTCTGGTTTTGAGACTTTTTTACTTGTCTTATTTCAAGGGTGGGGGAGGGGTGTGTGCTGCTGGTGCCGGAGTGGCTCACCTCCTTGGTGCTGGGGGTGGCTCTGCTCCTAGGTGCTGGGGGCGGTGGTACCACAGCCCAGAAGGCTCTTTTTATTTTGTTGTGGGTTTTTTTTTTGGTACCGGAATCGAACTTGGGACCTTGCACTTGTGAGGCAGTTGCTGGAACCACTGAGCTAAATCCCCAGCCCTTGGGTATCTCTGTCAGCACATACAGAGTCCCTCTTTCTTTTTAGGGGCTGCTTAGCATCCTATAGCATGGATGGACCATAATGTAGCCAGGATGGACTTTTCAGTTTCTAGTTGTTAGTAATTATTAAGCAGGCCACAGTAAACTGTTTTGTATATACTGTTTGGCACATATATGTGACTTTCTCTGTAGGGTTGTATGAGACATCTTTTGACCACAAGTTACAGAAAATGATGATGACTTACTTCACTTACAGGATATATAAATTTATTATCTCTATAAGAAGCCCAAGATTAGACAGGCTCCTGGATGTGTTGGTTCATTTACCCAGTGGTGTTTCAAGGGCCCAGGCTCTTTCTTCCTCTGCATTCACTCATTGCGGGTCCCATGATAGGTACCCTGACTCCAGGGGACATATCCAGACCAGACAACATCCAGGGAAAAGTGACACTGTCATTTCCAGTGAGTCCTTCCCCAAAATAAGGGACGCATAGCTTATTCCATGACCCATTCTTAAACCAATCACAGGTCAGGGTGGAAAGTGTATTGAAGGGTCAGCTTCAATACCACTAGAAGGATAAAGTCCCACAAGTGGAATTGCTGGGTCAGCAGTTCTAATACTAAATTTAAAATTTTACAAAAATTCCCAAATTGTGTTATGTAGATGTGGCACTATTTCTACTCCCATAGGTACGAATGGGGCTTATGCAGTTGTTCTAGAAGTGATTTATAGAGCTGAATGTGTTGTACTTTCTTTTTTGGAAGATATTTATGAAACATGACCTGTTTTTATTTAACTGTCCATCATCAGATGTGTATACCCATTACTGTATCTAGAAAAGATTCCAAACAGTAAGGAAGATGATAAGTTTTTAAAAATGTAGGTCTGGACACATGAGTGGACAAGACTTTTTCATATTTTGAAAATAGGAAGAGGCCTTTAAATTATTAAATTACTTCCTGGCTTAGGGTGTGTCTTTTTACCATATAATGAAAATCAGTGAACTCTGTTCTATTCTCCTTTTCAAAACCCTATCTCCCAGCAGATAAACAGTTTAATAGTCCAGAAACATTTTAATGAGTATAGAAGTACTGCCAAACTTTTTCACATTATCTGTAGCCAAATAATTTACTAGGCATATATTTTCTTTTCAGCCAGAACTCACATGTAGGATCCAAGATAATGTAATTAAAGAGCATACTGCTGAACTGAGCAGGGAGTGCTAGAGGAAACTTTAGTGACTTGATCATTATATTGGGCTATCGAGGAATTACATTGCACTGTTGTACTATAAAACACTAGAGTGGCATACAAAATGTAGAAGTTGTGATCAATTTAAAATGGACTTATGGGCTTGAAGGATAGTGGTTCAGCAGCAAGCCTTGGACAGGGCTGGGAAATTCAGGTGTTTATTACAGGGATTGTGAGTTCTCCACACTGGCAAAAATAAAGAGCTTTAGTTTTCAGGCTTCTTCTTCCTGGGCTTGTCCCTCCAATCTTTGTTTGTGATGATAGTATGTTATTATTTAACTTGATCAGCTTATGTTGATTCATTATTATTAACTAAAGTCCGCAGTTAATATTAGGTACATTCTATAGTTTTATGTCATGTAAGTGTCACGCACTTCGGTACAGTGTTTCATTGGCCTAAAAAATTCCTGTATACCCGTTCCCCCTTCCCCACTCCTTACCCCAAATCTGGCAACCACTATGATCAGTGGAAGATTACTAGGCTTAATTAAATCCAAGTTAACTAGAACATCATTAGTTATGATGTCATCATTATGTGGGCATACTAGATATTGTATTTTCATGAAATGACTTTTAAAGATGGTTCATGTTTTTAAGGTTTCTTCCTTCATTATCAGGATAGGTAGGGGAAGAAAAGATAGTAATAGTATGTGAAAGGCATTTGCATAAATCCATTATATGCTTTTGGAATTTTTTTGTATTTTGTATCTTTTTATTCTGAATTTTGCATACTTTGCAAAAGCAGGGGCTTTTTCCACAGATGTAACTATTTTCATGGCCTTTTGTATACAGAGCACAGATCTGCATACATAGGAAAAATCAGTTAAATATGTGTGCCATCCTTGCTTTAGTTCTCCTTCTTTTTGGAGGTACTTGGGATTGAACCAAGGGCCTTTGCCCTGAGCTATATGCCTCAACCTTTTTAAAATTTTTGAGACTACACCTGGCTACCTCCCTTCTTTAAAAGAAACCAATTAGGGCCAGGGATCTACCTCAGTGGTTCCGCTGCCTGCCTTGGAAGTACAAGGACCCGAGTTTGATCCCCAGTACCAAAAAAATTTTTAAAACAGTTAATTTACTCTTTCTTCTGTGTTCTACTTTTTTGGTTGATAAAGAAAATGTTTTCCAAAGCCAAACAAACTTGACTGAGATTGTGTGCTTACCAGAGACATACATAGTAGCTTCCCTCAAGGAAGCTGGGACTCTGGGTGAAGTTTATTGTTGTTGACATTGCTTAGCTTAACAAGGTCCTCCAAATGGCACTGAGTGTGAGTTGTACTGACTTTTCAGGTCCCTTTAAACCTTAGTTTTTCCACTTCTGAAATGGGTGAAATGAAGCTCTGCTGACAGGTATAGTTTCAATGGAAGGAACACACATAGTGTAAGTTTTGGCGTTTTAAAAAATTTTAAATGCAGAAAGATTTTAAAAGCTCCTTTTCTTTTTATATGGAATTTGCAATTATTCATGGATGAGGGCTGGGAAGAGCCAGATTTTTTTTTCTTAGATGGTGCAAAAGAAATAGAATAAATATTATCCTTAAGGAAGAATATGAAATATTATTTTTTAAACACCTCAAGCTTGATTAAAAACGGAAAATAGTAAGCCAGATTATTTTTTTAAATTCCATACTTAAAAGCTTCCCTTTTCTTTCATCCAAATTGTGAGGCATCCTTATGTACTTTGGAATTTTCTAGTTATGAAATTTTAACCAGTGTAGCATTTAGGTTAGGTTAGGAGGGAATATTCTGACCTCCAGGCTTAATTCATGGCCTTAAAAGACTTCCAAATATTCACTTGTTATATCCGAGGTTCTGTGACAGAAATCAGTCGCAAAATCTCTGTTTTATAAATAAGGAGAATGTTGTCCCAACCCACAGGTTCGTCCTTGAGAAAGTGACTTCTAACTTGCTGAGCTTATTTAAACTTTAGCCCCTCCAAGTGGATTTGTGTTGTGGGGTGGTATCACCTGGAGCTCACTAGAAAATAGAATCTCAGGCCACTCCTGGAGCTGCAGACTGAACCTGCACATGTCAAGACCACGCAGGCAATTGGGTGCACCGGAAGATGTCAGAGAACTGGCCCAGGCACCTATTTATGGATTTGGGTGATGCCTAGAGAAAGCCTGCCTGGTGAACACTGAACACTGATGTGAGCTGGGTCTCAACTTGTCTCATCCAAAGCCTCTGCTTCTTTCACCTGAGCTTTAACAGACACATGCTTTGCCTTGCAGTTTGTTTGTACCAAAACCAAATACACTTCTTTTTCATATCAAACACCACATTCACAGAACTGATTTCTGTAGATATTTGAGAGGCAACCACTGTTTGATATATTTTAAACTCACTTTGTTCAGGTTTAAAATGTGTTCAGAAGAACTCTGAACAAGGAAGAAGGCAAACCTTAAAGAGGCATTGCTCCTGACAGAACAGAAGTTTCACATTTACAGATTAATTTAAGTCTTGACATCATTATCTTGATGAATCTTCTACAGTCTTCCAGTATCCTGTTGTGTCCTTCAGGTTAATTTAAATTCTCTTCATCAAGATCTTGGACCATCCTTGTTACATGTATCATTAGGAATTTTATTCTGCTGTTCCTATTGTAAGTAGAAGCCTTTTCTTCTCATACCTCTTATAATTGGTTATTGGTTGCATACAAGCAGGTTACTGATTTCTACAAATTAATTTTCTGCTACTCTATGAGGTGAAGAGTTAGTGGATTCTACTGGGGATATTTAGCTATATAAACATATCATACACAAATAATGATAGTCTTACCTCTTTCTTTCTGAGTTTTGAAGCTATTTCTTTTCTCACTCAAGTGTGTTGGCAAGCTTATTAAAGGACAGTGATAATAGATATTTTGTCCTGCTCCTGAGTTATGAAATGGTCTTAATACTCCCTTTCTCTATGCTGAATTTCTGGCTGAGATAGCTGTATTTCATTGTTTGCAAAGTAGTCATCATTAATTGAACATTTGTGGAGGGAACTTTTTGAAAGGCAGACCTGATCTGTCATTTGCCTTCTGCCTAGAGCTCTGAAGAAGGAACTAAAATTCTCATCTGCATCTCCAGGCCCAGGGCCATCTGTCCCTGGTCCTCACCAACTTCATTTGGTTCCATGATCCATTTTGCTTCCTGGTCTTCAGCTAGATTGGCTACCTGGTAGCTTCTAGTGCAAACCATCATGCTCATTCTTACCCTAGGACCTATGGACACCTGTTCCTTTGGCCTGTGATGCTCAATGCTTTCCTACCTCATCCCATCTCAGATTTCTTGGACTTGCCCTCTCCTACTGTCTTGTAGAGGTCATCACAAAAGATACTTTGTCATGGAGACTACTGGATCCCTGACCAGATAATCCTGCCTAATCCCCTGCATTCTTTCCACAGAGGCACACAGGGTGAGATCACAAGAAGCATAGGCTGTGTATCAAAAGTGGCCAGAGCAGGTTAGAAGGTTCAAAATGGGCTGTCAGACTGGTTCATGTTCAGACAACGAGAGCCTGGCACCAGGCAATGGTCCTGGGGGTGGACAGGAGGGAGCTGACACAGATGGTCATGGAGGTAGTGGATGGGTGCAGGGGGTGGAATGCCAAGAAAACATCTGGGATAACCTGAGGGTTCTTCCTGGATGACTGACTAGCAATATTTATTGAGAAAGGAATTCCAAGGAGAGAGCAGATTTGCAGGGGAAAGAATTGAGTTTGGCTTGGGGCATTCATCCAGCAATCATTTATAGAATGTCTATCATGTGCCAGGCATTATGTTAGGATCCTACGAGACCCAGAAAGGCAACCTGGTCCCACTCTCATGGAACTGATTGGTTGACTTTATGGGCCTTATGGGTCTAGAGCTCAAAGGAGAGAGTGCTAGAGCTCAGACTGGGGAGTTCTCAGCTACAGCTTGGATGGAGAATTCAGGGAGAGTGCTGAAGAGACTACTGAAGGAGAATGAAGGAAGAGAAAAGGGAGAACAAAGAGAAAGGAGCTGGAAACCACGTTAGGAGGGACCCCAGGAAATTTGAGTGGACATCAGATCCTGCAGAGGAGAAGGTGAGGAAGGGGTTGCAATGAGATGTTATATTTAGGAATTTGGAGGTTGTAGTTGATCATGTGAAAGTGGAAATGGATACTTCACTGTAGTGGGTTGAAGGGTGAAAGCTAGGGGCCAAGAGGTAAGGAAGGGCTCATAGCCACTGCCCCTCCCTTTTTACCTTTTCGTAAAAAGTGTAGGGAAGGAGAAATTTAAGATGATAGCTGGAGAAGAAGACAGGTGAAGAGTAAGTCTAGAGCATGGCCATCCAACCTTTTGACTTGCCTGGACCACATTGAGTGAAGAGAAATTGTGTTGGGCTGCATATAAAATATATAATAAGTTAATGTATATAAGTACCAAAATTTTCTTTTTAATGTTTTTTATTATAACAGCTAAAAAAGATTTTCAATTTGACTGTGTAGCAGGTGCAAGAAAGGGAGTTACCACTGTGTTGTGCTCTCCCCTACCCAGCCTTCAGTTGTCGACGCTACAGTCTGTGCTGCAGCACCATGCAATCAAGTCCTGAAAAGTGTCTCTAAAAATCACATAATAATGTTAAATGTTTACAATTCTGTGGGTCTTCATTACTAGCTATCCAGGGCATGCAGTCCACAGACTGCAGGGTGGACACACCTGGTATAGAGGAAAAGGTAGAGAGAAGCAGATGAGAAATGGGATGGCTGGAGAGCCAGGGCCCAAGAGAGGAGGGGGCAGGGAGGGAGATGGACAGAGCAGAACAGAGGACTGTTGGCCCGAGATGGGGAGGGACATCCTTACCCCAAGAGAGGAGGAAAGAAAGATGGAGAAGGGTGGGTGCTCTTGATTACCTGTGTCATTGGAGACCAGTGTGATATTTAATTTAACCCTGACTAGTACAGTGAGTGAGCAGAGATATAACGGTGGAATTTCAAAGTTGGAAGTATCACTCAGTAAACTAAGAAAAGAAAATGTCTTCAAAGACATGGCAGGATTCCTAGGCCTCTAGAATTAGAGACTGTTCATGTTTTGGAAAATCTGCTCCTGCTATGTAGTTTTCTCTAGTTGGGCCTGGAAGCATGGGGTTAGGGTAGACCTGGGTATGGTTGGGTAGATTTATTCAGGGCTGAGATTTAACAAAGAAAGTGCAGGACCAAAAGGCTGGAAAGTCAACAGCAGTGGTAAGTGAGAAACCAAAGTGATAATCCATAAGATCCAGAATGGCAGATGGAAATGAGGAGAAGCAGGGCCCACAAGCTTGAGGGGTCTGGATATCAAGATACCAGAGTGAGAGCTGACCTGTATTTTACTTCAGAGAAGTGCCATTAATCCTGCAGGACCGAAAGTCCGAAATGTACTGTGAGACCCACCTACCTCCCACAAGAATGTAGACACATTTTGTTTATGACCTGTAGGCCCCTTCAGACAATGGAATGGTGAGGTTGGATGAAATTAATAAAACATTCCCAAGGGGGCATTGTGACCAGAGAAACATCGAGTGCTTTGGGGGTTTCTGTGCCATTGATATGTGCTATATTTGGCATTCTGCTCAACCTCAAGATTTTCTGCCAGAAAAACTGTCAAGAAGACTAAGATTGCTCTGCAGGGGTGATATTCTAAAACGACCCCCACCCTGCACAGTCAGGGTGGTGTTTGTGCAGGCAGCCCCAGCCCAGGGATGGAGGGAAGGGCTACAGGCCCTCCACAAAGACTGCCCATCCTACCTACCTCTGGAACCTTGGGCCAGCCAACCACTCTGCCTAGGAATCTTCTCGACACAGTGGACTGGATTTGCAAAGCAGGGTAGTGTTGTTCTAAATGAGTGATCTGGGAATTGGTATCTGTCTAAAATTAGCCTGTGAAAAGATAAGCTTTAATGTATGTCATTAGGTGGAATGACAAGTAATTGAGAGTGAACATTGCCATTTGAAAAAAATTTCTCTGTGCAAATAATGTTCTCTTATATAAAAGGGTACTGTGACTTTTTCAGCTGCTTTTTATAGCGGTGCCCTCTGAAGCTGGTGGCCTGTGGCGCCCTGTGGAGGAGCACTAGAGAGGCAGACTCGTGCTGAGCACATCTCCCCAGCACAGGCTGGCTGAGGGCCCGACCAGATCCTTTGCATATTCAACTAGCAATCTTCCTTAGATGTGCTGGGTGATTAATAAAGTCAATTATAGCACATTTTTAGTCATTTGGCATTCTGCCCAAAAGTTCTGGTTGCTTCTCCTTACATAAAGTTTAGTCTCCGCTGTTGGGCCTGAACAGTCAGGAACTTTGGCTCCCAGTGCTGGCTCTTAGGGTGCTATTTGTTCTTCATTGCTCTGAGCTCCGAGCTCTGATTTCACTCGAGTGACATTTATAGCCATGTACCTGGTTGACAGGAACAATGAGTTTTCTACATCCAGCACCTTTGATTCAAGGAAGGAAGAGCTTGTGTGTGTTTGGGGGTGGGTGATTGTTATCTTTGAAATAACTGGGATCCTAGTGCCTGAGTTGGCTCTCCCTGGGCAGACAGCTGTGGGGTCGGGGAGGAATGGTTTGGGATCCTCTAACAGCTGGAATCCATTGCTGAGGCATAGCTGCTGTGGGGCACTGTAATGATCCTGTTGACGCAGGTATCAAGACTTCTAGGTCAGTGCTTTTCCAACTGAGAAGTACAATCCGTTACTAGGTCACAAAATCAATTTACTAGGTTGCTGATCAGAATAAAGAATGGAAAAGAATAGGCTGAAATAGAACAGAATGCCAGTCAGAATGAAAGATAACAGAATAGAAAATAAGAGTACATCTCCTTTGGTAGGCTAGGTATTGTTTTGTGAATGTTTTATTTCAGTTTTACATGTGTGTGTAGTAGACTCTGTTATATAAATGTATTTATTGTTATGAGTAATAATCCAAAAAGTTTGAAAATCACAGCTCTCGATGGATGGTAAGTCTTTAACTAACGAGATCCTTGGATAAGAATTGAGGATTATTTCCTCAATTTACCATTTTTGTATTTCCTTGCCTCTAGCATCATGTAGCATATATTAGGTGCCCAAAAGGTATTTGTGAAAGGAAGGAAGGAGGAAGGAGGGGAGGAAGGAAGAGGTGGAAGGATGAAGAGAAAAAGGGAAGGGGAATGAATGTATTTTTGACTTCATACCAAGTTCTAGATAAGGAAGACCTGGGATTATACTTCAGTCCCCAGGATCTCAGTAGCCATTTCTCTTCTCTTTCCTTTTCAAAATCTCTTCCTGAGTAATCTGGAAGTAAGTCAAGATAGCCTCTGATATGATGGATAGAGGTAACCATCTTGGAGCCAAAAAGCCAAAGATCAGAAAAGTAGAGAATCTTCAGAGAGAAAGGAGAACATCTGAGAAAATCTCACTAAGGACTGATGGGGTTCATGTAATCTCTCCTCCTGAGATCTGATTGGGTAACATGCTATGTTAGTTTCCTGTTGGTACTGAAACAGATTTCTACTAACTTAGTGGCGTAAGACTATACATATTTATCATCTTAGAGTTTGGGAGGTCAGAAGTCTAAAATGGGTTTCACTAGTCTAAAATCAAGGTGTCTGCAGAGCTGCATTCTTTCTGTGGGCCCCAGGGGAGAGTCTGATTCTTTGTCCTTTTCAGCATCTAGAGTTACCTACATATTGTGAACCCCTTCCTCTGTTTTCAAAGCCAGCAGTATGAGGCTGAGTCCTTCTTATGCTGCCATCTCTCTGTTCTTTCTTCCAATTCCCTCTTCCACTTTTAAGAACCCTTGTGTTAACCTTGGGCTCACCTGGATAATCCAGGATAATCTCTTCATTTTAACATTAGTTGACTAGCAATCTTTCTCTATCTGTAGCCTTAATTCCCCTTTTCCATATCATTTAATGTCTTAGCAGGTCCTGGGAATTGGGATGTGGACTGTTCTACTACCGTGTAAGGTTTAAGATTGTCAACTCTGGTGTCTCCTGCTGAGGCTTTCATGTTTGTGTGGAGTACAGTCAGCCTGGGCATGTGTGCTATGAGCATCTCGTAGGACTGATAAACAGTTCCATTCCCACAAGTTTGGACAGTTTACTCAGGAGGAAGTCTTAATTCGATACATGATTTGTCTGGGTTAGCCATACATCCAGGTCTTGATCTGCTTCATATTCTCATCTGCTATTTTCCAGAGCTGTTGTGCTGTTCATCTACTTAATGAAGTTGTCTGTGAATAGCAGCTGTCTTCATCTGGCACACCTCCTCCTGTCTGCCAGATTGTACATGGCATACAAGATGGAAGGAAAGAAAGTGTGGGCAGTCCTAACCAAGCCTGTGGGCAGTAGAACTTGAAGACCTTTGAAGTAAATGCCGTTATCTTTCCTACTTAGAGACCATCAAAGCTCAGGGAGGCTCCTAATACCTTCAGATTAGGGCATTCACTCGGCTAGTCCAAGTAGCTTCCAGTCCTGAAGCTGTTTCCCTGCAGGAACCACACAGAGTAGGAAGCTCATTGCCACTCTCCCAACACTGGATGTGTACCTTTGTTTGTTGGGTCTGTTGTGTGTCAGGTCACCCTCCTCTATAGCAGGGACGATAGTGCTGGCACCCTGCCCTCTGTGCAGGGGGTGTGTGGTGATGGGAAGGAAGGCTGTTCTGTGCTTAAGGACTCTGTTTTGGTGGCCCTTTGGTGGAGATTATGGGACAGGTGTTTATTTTATTACCTGCATGAGTTTTATTGAAATTGCTTCACTGTTGAGGGTATCCAGGGTTCCCTTAACTCCTAGGAAGTTTGGCCTAAACAGCTAATCACAATAAACTGAACAAATGTATGGTATTTTTCTCTTTGATGCTTAAAAGAGATACGCCCCCCCCACACACACACACCGCCACCACCACCACCCTTAGAAGTGTTCAGCCAGTAACAATCTGCTGAAGTAAAGGGCTTGTGAGTTATGCATGGGAAGAAGCAAAGAGTTCATTTTGAGTTTCTTGATGTCTGTGTTGAAATTTCTGTAAGGCACAGTTTGAGGCTTCCTATGGCCATGTAGATTTGATATTTAAAATAAATGGAAACCATTTCCAACAAAAAAGAAGTTTATCTTACTCATCTTTTCATCTCTAGTACTTGGCAGGTGCTCAACAACTGTCTTCAGTGAATAATCAGATTATTCACTCCTTTATTAATAAGATCGAGTTTGAGTCAGAGACTGAGTAGGACCAAAGTGAACAGGACGGAACCCTTCAGAAAGCTTACTATTCAGCAAATGTATTGGCCCTATGCTTTTTTAGGGACATTAGTAGTGCATGGAAGTTGTAAAGCTATGGAAGATTTATAAGTCAACTGAGACTTCGCTGCACCCCTGCTTTCTTGAGCAATTTATTTTCGTTGGTAGCTCCTAATAGGAAGTGGCTTGTTGGAAAATTTCCATTTAATTTAATTTAAAATTTTACTTCTTGCATGAGAATATAAAAAGCATTAAGACTGCTTAGAGGCAGACCTGGTTTATGCTAGAAATCTAATTACAGCTATTTCCCTGTGATTTTTTGAATGGTAAAATGGCTTTCCTGACACTTATACAACTAACACGAGCCACAGTTTCTACCTATGATAACCACTAACACCAAAAAAAAAAAAAAGTAGGAAAGGCAGCTCTTCTATTCTGGAAGTTGCCATATACTATTGACATTTAAACATGCAGTTTTTTGGGACTATTTTTATGTTTTTCAAATCCAGATGGTTGTTCCAAAAGGAGGACTGTCCCTGCTGATCAAGTGGGTAGTAAAGATACAAGTTTCTTTCTGCATGAAAATCCACTGCGGAAGGCAGTTCTGCTGTCATCACGTGCTATGCCTCTCGCTTCCCAAGAGCAGTGTTCCTGTGTCTAAGGAAGGTCTTAAATGGCCTGTGGTCACTTTTCTTTGAAAACCTTGTCATGTGCCTTAGCAGATGGCGGGTTTGCATTTGGGCATGAAATCTAGCACGCTGCTGGCACAGTCACTCTATTTCTTGAGACTTACTTGGGCCATAAAAATGTATAATTAAGTGGGGTCTTATAGCTAACTGTTTTAATTCTGATTATGCAGGCACATGTTTGCAAGCCAAATACCAAATATCACTGTATAGCTTCCCCGATATTGAAAGAGTAGTTTCTTTTGAATAATTGTAGCCCTTTCTTGGTAATTTATTTCCAAACACAGAAAATCATAGGTGTTCATTTAATAAAGGAAGAAGAAAATTGTGAAAGTAGTGACCAAGACAAAACCAGAGACTTAGGGTCTTGAGAAATGATCTTGGGATATGATGTTCAGGAGCAAGTTTCTACCTGCAGACCACTGAACAAACCACTTGTCCTCTAGGGGACTATATTGTCCCAGTTATGACGGGAGACTACGTTGCTCTCAGTGTCTCTTCAACTCAGTGGATTCTCTGACTGCATGACTGTGATAGTCAGAAGGGTATGTTTTGGTAGCAGCAGCAGAGCAGAAGGGTGTGTACATGCACGTACACACACGTGCCAGCTCATGCTGCACATGTATTGGCTTTGGTCAGTGTCCTTTTTAAATGGAGACATTAGCAAGCTGGCCATATATAGAGGACCACTATAGCCTTATATTATAGGGTGGACTCAGGTTTAAAATAAGAAAGGCAGTCCTGGTCTCCTCCTGTCATTTGTGTCTGAGGAGCTATTAATGAAACAGGACCCACTCTGTGATGGGGAGAGTCTTTGCATGACATGTTTGATAATAGCCTGTCAGGGTTGGCTGGAGTCTTGGGAGAGGGACTTTCTCAGGGTTTTCCTTCCTGTCCTGCCAGCAAAACCTTCAAAGAACATGTCATGGCTCATCTCTCTGGGAAGATGTACTTGGTTTAGCCTTTACACAAAGATACAATGCAAATGATTCACTCCATTAGCGAGCACAGAAGAGGTCAGTTGTGGTGCCAGGAAAAGATGACTGCACGTGGAAGGGATCACCATGTCAGGTCCTCAGGTTCTCTGCACTTCTTGATCCCACCGAATCCTTATATCAGTCTTAAGCTTCACCAATGGAGAAACAGGGGGTCTGTGAAGTCTCTGGATAGTGAGAGGTGGGACTAGGATTTCCTGCCCTTGGGGAGCTTGCCTTCTAATGCAGGGCAATTTAGTAGGAATGGAAATCTGGGAAGAAGGCATGAGGAAGAGGAGGCCACAGGAGGCATCTGCCCTGTGGGTGGGAGAGGGGGTGAGGGGGGCATAACAGGAAATCTTTACAGAGCCAAGGAGAGTGGGAGGAACCTTGAAGAAAGGCTGAGATACATATTGACAGACATGTGCTTCTTGACGAATGGCTGTTTGTGGTGTTCACTTCTTAAGCTCAGTAAACAGGGGTCTTCTCTTTCTCCCTTCCGCCCTCATTCCTTTCCTTTACTGTATCTGTGTTAGCCAGTTTTCTGTCACTGCAACTAACACCTGACATAAATCAATTTAAAAAGAGAAAAAAGTTTATTTTTGTTCATGGCTTCAGAGGTTTTAGCCCCTGTTCATTTGGTTTTGAACCTGTGGTGCTGCAGCACATCATGGTGGGAGCACGTGGCAGACCAAAATGGGTTAACTTATGGCCAGGAGCGAAAAAAAGAGAAAGTAAGAGACAGGTTTTGTATAATCCCCTTGAAGGGCAAGCCTCCAATTACCTGAAGACTTCCCACTCAGCTCAACCTCTTAAATGTTCCACCACCTCCCAGTACCACCATGCTGGGGACCAACCTTTTTGGCGGGCACAGAGTAGGTGTATACCCAGTGTACATGTTTGGATGGATGGTTAGGAGGGATCTGAATATGCAGGCCATTTCAAGTAGAGAGATTACTATGGGTATGAGGAGTTGGGATAGGGTGCCATTTAGTTTGAATAGTGACTTGGGCAAAAATAATGCATGGAGCATTGGGGAGGATGAGTAGAGTCAAGTCACCTGTCAGGCCTTTGGGTGCCATTGAAAAGCCTCTACAGAACCAGTTTTCTCATCTGCTAGCATTAGTTTGGGGACTTGGATGACTTTTATAAGATTTCCAATCCTCTATTTCTCCCTCATTTGTCAAGTGGAGACTATGAGTGTGCAAATGGAGATAGGAGGTGATTTGGAAGGTTAATAGCATATAGTATGTCATATTCTCACCACTCCATGTGACACACAGTAATGTCAGTGCTTGACAACAGCTAGCTATAATTGTTACCTCTAACTCACCAAACAATAGGAGAGTGTTACTCTCCTATGAAGAAGTGATATGGTCAGGACTGGGCTTTTCAGTCCATTAATCTGGCAGTGCTATGGAGGTTGGGAGTCAATTCAGGGACCCCCAAAAGATGCAAAGATGAGTTAACAGGCATTAGGGGTATCCAGGTGAGAAGTAATGAGGACTTGAGTTGAGGGGTGGCAGGAAGAATGTAATGGTGGATACCAGGGTAAGGGACCTTGCAGAAATCTGTAGAACTTGGAAACTAACAGGAGAGGGATGAAGACTTGACTGAGTCACTAGAAGAATAAGGATGCTCTTCCTGGACCAGGGAATAGGCCTGTTTTCTTGGGAAGATAAGCTTGGGTTGTGTGGATCAAGCAGCACCTGTGGAATTTCCAGGTTAAAAGTTCCAGAGTGTTAGAAAACGCCATTCTGGAACTCTGGCGGGAGATTGGGCAGGGTCATCAGTGGGGAGAGCATCTGCAGAGAGTCTGGAGGGAGCATAGAGTCCCCAGGTACTGGATGGAGGGCAATGGAGGGTGGAGCACAGGGGATACCTTCATCTGCAGGTAATGTTGGTCCTGAGATACACAGCCACTGAGAAAGGGCAGAGGGCTACGGTCCTGCATATGATATGGTGACAGCTGCTGACTTCCATGATTCTACCGTGACCACGGTGCACCCCAGGAGTGTTGATGAGCCCAGCATGGCATCGAGAACACTTCAGACTTTCGTCAAGCTCTCCTTGTTTTGAGATCTCTTTGGCTGCATGCTGGGCTGCACAGTTTCATTGCAGAGGCTCCTGCAGAGACAGCACAGGACACTAAAACAGGCTAATGGCTGCTTCCTTCCTGAAGGAGGCCACTTCCCCTCGGGAGGACACCCGGATTCTCTTTATAGCAGTGTCGTGAAAACGAATGGCACACTGAGCTGTGCTCTTAGGTGTCCCAGACAGGCTCTCATTCTGTTCTTCCCAACCTTGAACTGATTTGCCTTTGTACTGACATTTTAGGTTGTTAATCTTTTTCAGAAGGAAGTAATGAAAAACCCCTGTTTATGCTTGTGAGCAGCATTTGATCAATCCAGTGGGCTCCTGGAACCCCTGAGGACCCTAGTTTAAGAATCCTCCCCTTTGGCTCAGTGTCAGCCTTTCCTTGTTTCTAATAAAATGAAATGAACTTCTGTGTCAGGGTACAATATATGATTAAGCTAGTTTAAAAAAAAAGAAGGAAAGAAGACAAACTGGCTGAAAGTTGTATGTACTAAATTATCATGTAATATTTTTATTGAGTGAAACTACATATAGCAAAAATTTACAATTTTAACCATTTTAAGGTTATAATTTATTGTTGTTGAGGATAGCATGTAGTTTTAATTAACTTGTTTGTTAAAAATTTCTAAGTCTTCCAAAAACTACATGAGAAAGTAGAAAAGACTCTAAGAAAGTACTTACCCAGGGGAAAATAACTTGAGAAACTTAATGCCAAGGGATCATAGATGTGGGCTTTCCCGGACAAAAAGAAAGTAAGATAAGAACGCTTCATGGAACATTCTCACAGATTCTAGAAATAGGTTTGTTTTTTAAGTGGACCAATTGGGTTTTTAAAAAAAATTGTATTATTCCAGGGGAGTAAAGAAATCTTTAAGTTAGTCAAATTAAGAGAATTTTACAGTTTGTAAGGTCAAAATCTGTACCTTGAGTTACATTCAGAAATAGGGAAAATCACTGAGACTTGAACACAAATGTCCTGTGTAGACAACTCTGTATTTTTTGTCAGCTGAAGTTAACAAATCATCTTCACAATTATCTCAATGTACAGTACAGTGCTGAAATCCTCATGTGAATTTGTAAATGTGAGGGTCACCATAGCAACATCTATATTAAACATTACATTCCAGCATTGTTAGTAAAAGATGTTTGTGTCTTTGTAGGACTTTTTCAGGGAATAAAATGCACTTTAGGGCTGGGGATTTAGCTTAGTGGTGCCGCTGCCTGCCCTGCAAACGCAAGGACCTGAGTTCAATCCCCGGTAACAACAAAACAAAACAAAACAAACTGCACTTTAGCTCCCACTCCACCACAAAATATTTCTTCCTTTTTGCAGTCATTGTTTTTGAAACCCGAAAGTCTGGATGTCATATTAGGAGTAGCCAAAATATTAGCATTGGTGTCAGCATATTAGAATAGTATTTCCAATAGCAGCTTGAGGCTGAGGTACAGAATTTATGGATGTATCTCGCTATGGAGAATAGCAGGGAAATCTTTGGATAAATAGATCTTATATGTAATAATTTCAGGGTACTGCCCAAACTGTGCTAAGATCCAAGAGCTGAATTCATCTAGAATTGAGCATTCATGCTGAGTTAGCCACTTCTCAGTGTAGAGAGTCATGTTGCCAATAAAGGGTCTTTATTGCTGTTAATATGAAGAGAATCATTGAGTGGATTTTTTTTTAAACTTGTCATTTAGGTTTGGTACAATTTCCTATCTAAAGAAATGCTGTCTATTTCCCCATCAAATAGGTCTCTCTGTATAAGTGCATCTCTTAGTTCCTGCTAAACGTTTCCTTTCTTCATTCTCAAAACATCTCACTGTCCTTAAGAAACTGGATAGTTAAATCATGGGAGCATCCTACATATCCACCAACAGACGAATGGATAAAGAAAATGCGCTGGTTACGCACAGTGGAATACTGTTCTGCTATGAAGAAAGAAAAACTTGAGTCATTTGTAGGAAAATGGATGTACCTTGAAACTATAATGTTAAGTGAAGTAAATCAGATACACAAACTTAAATATCACATGGTTTTTCTTATATGAGAAGCCTAAATTATAAATAAATAACAAAATAAAGATAATAGGAAGTAGGGAGATAGATCTTTCTCAAATGGGAAGGGATCAGGAGATGGAAGGAGAGAGAGAAGTCAGGGAAAGGGGATGAAAAAAGGAATTCAGATTCCTTATTAATAGGAATTGCTTCATAAAAGATGTGTTATGTACAAGTACCAACTCCCCACAAGGAATGTAAACACTGTGTACTGCAAACATGTACTAATAAAAATTTAAAAATAAAAAAACCTGAAAATTGAAACATTGCAGAGTGCTAGAAATTATTTTTAAGAACCTGTAGAAGATATGAGAGGTTTCTAAAGACCAGAGAAGGACTAATTCTAAGATTTCTGCTACCAAAAAGAAAAGAGATCCTGATAGATCTTGATTTATTGATTCACTTTATTTGGGAAGGGACCAAATTAGGTAAGTAAGCCATTTGTGTGCAGGCACTAGCTAAGGTCATGACCTAACTGCATGTCTCCATGGGGAAATCATGCTAATCTTCACCCCATAGAAAATATCCTCAGTGGATTAAACCCAACAGGGAAGAGATATAGTGAGAGTGGAATCCTCTCCTGGTGGTCCCAAGGAGCCACTTAGAAGACAAGGTTCCCATACATGAACAGTAAAATAATGAAAGTTAAACAGAGCCTTGCGGAAAGGAGAGAAGAAGCAGTCTGCTTGGAATTCAGTGGGTCTTCTTAGTCCTCAGAGATTCAGGATAGGTACTGGGATAGCAGGATAGGGGCTGGGGGTTTAGCTCAGTGGCAACATGCCTGCCTTGCAAGTGCAAGGTCCTGAGTTTGATCCCTGGTACTGGGAAAAAAAATTAGGAGCATGGGCCTTGGTACCAAGCTGTCTGGGTTCAAGTCCAGCTCTGCCATTAACCAGCTATGTGAACTCAGGTGAGCTCCTTAATCTCTCTGTGCTTCTGTTTCTCCACCTTTAAAATGGGGCTGATGATAGAGCTATTGAAGAATAAATGAGATGTTGCAGTACATAGCGTATAAATATTTATTACCTATGAGTTCCTATTGCTAGAAGGAGCACATTTATCTTATTTGGCTTCAGGGTTCAGCGTATCTCTCAGGGAACCTCTGCAAAGACTGGTATGGACTGAGGAGCCCAAAGAGACATCCCTAACCCCTAAACCCGCTGAGGGTTCTGAAATCTCAGCATGAGTGTTTACAGAGTATTCACTCCCCAGACACTGCTGCTTAGCAGACACACACTTCAGGAAAACCTTGCTAAGTATTTGTTACTTTGTTCCTTAAGGGATATTTTCTTATGCCTTAGGTGTGCACAAAGGAAGAGCAATGCAAGCAGGCAATCTGTGTCAGAGACAAGTCCTCTTTTGCCCTCTGTATTGCTTTCTGGGCCCCTCCACAAGTGGTGTGACATGGAGTATTGGATACATCAGCTCTAGAATTTCCTTAAGTGCAATTTTGTGACTCAGAGTGTCTTAGTTACTTTTCTCATTGCTGAGACAAAATACCTGACACCCAAAGTTAAAATGGGAAAGGTTTATTTAGCTCGAAGTTTGTAGAGGCTTCAGTCCATGATCAGCTGGCTCCAAGGCAGGGTGGCACATGGCAGAGGGGCAACAGTTCATGGAAGACCAAAGAGAGCAAAACAACAACAAGGGACCTTAACAGCACCTTTCTGCCCCTTTTATCTTATCCAAACTACTGGGATTAGGGCAGTGGCAAATCAGTGGATTGATTTAGTAATCACATACTCTGGATTCAGCTACCTCTGAAAAAGCCGTATGACTGCCTGAGGCTTTGGGGAAACATCTAGACCCAAACCCTATCACGGAGCAAGTTATCTAACTTCTATAAGCCATACTTTCCTTATCCGTGAAATGGGCCAGATAATAATATTATCTCCTAAAGTTGTGCAGACTAAAACCAAGGAAAGCTTATCTAAGATATTGCCATTTAGGGAAACTGGCAAGTGTACACGGGACCCCTCTCTACTGTTTATGTAACTTCCTGTGAGTCTATTATTATTTCAAATTAAAAAATGAAAACATGCAAAGAGCTGGGCATTGTTTTTGGCACACAAATGCTAAGATATTTTTTGAACACTGCTAAATATTTTGTGTGCATTAGCCTATTTTATTCTCAGAATGTCCCTATGAAGTGGGCACAATACTAGTGTTATCTCCATTTTGCAGGCAAAGAATCTGAGTCAAAGGAGGAAGAAACAGCTTAGCAGAGGTCAACTCTAAGTAAGTAGCAAAGCTGGTGGTCTGATGAAGTGCCCATGATATAAATCACTGTGTCATATTCTTCTCCTAGTAAGAGCTTGAAAGAAGAAAAAAATAAGAAAGATGTAGTAGAGCACATGCTTAGCATGCAAAAGGCCCTGGGTTTGAGCCCCCCTACCAAAGAAACAAAAACAAAACCCCAAAAATAAACAAAAGGTGAACTTTTCTTTTTATGTTAGAGCCCTCTGTTTTAGAGGTAGGAGTGGCTCATTATTTTATAAGCCACATAAGATGAGAGAGACTGTTTACATGTCCTAGAATTTGAACATGCACCGATAACTAGTGTTATTAGATATATTTTTGGTAACTTGGATGAAGTAAAGTTGAGGATATTTGTAACATTTACACACAACACCACATTTGGTGGGTTTGTTACTGTCTTGAAAGATGCCCGTGTTTGCTTCCTGTTACTGTGACAAAATACCTAAAAAAACTAATTTAATAAAAGAAGAGGTTATTTTGGCTCAGGGTTTTGGAGGTTTCAGTCCATGTTTGCTTTGTTTTGTTGTTTTGGGCCTGTAATGACACAGTACATCATGGCAGGAGTGTCTAGTTGGGTGGTGGTGGCCTGTTCACAACATGGAACCCATGAGAGAGAGAAACAGGAATGGGCTGGGGTCCTAATGTCTCTTTCAAGGGCACTCCCTGCAGTCACATTATTTCCTCCCACTAGACCCACCTGCTGAAGGTTCCACCACCTCCCATTAATGCCACATGGTACAGACGAAGCCTTTAACACATGGCCCTTTGGGGAAGATCCAAACATAGCACAAGGAAAAGTATTCCAGGTGGCCTTGAAAATTATGCATTAGAAATTATCCATAAAACAGCAGAGGCTTGGTCAGGGCTAGTGCAAATAGAACTCTGAAGTGAGGAAAGACTGGTGTGGTCACAAACAAGTACACACATAAAGATCTAGGCCTCTTTCTGGAGGCCAAATGAAGTACTGGGGTATTTTCTTGAAAGAAATCCCACTTCAGTGTATTAATAAAGAAGATGGGGTATGATTAGGAAATCATCCTCCTTCTGGCCATTTCTCAGACTGTACTAGTTACTTTCCTGGGACAAAACCCACAGTTTAAGGGAAGAGAAATTTATTTCGGCTCACAGTTTAAGAGGTTCAGTCCATGGTCAGCTGGCTCCAAGGTAGAAGAAACTGAATGGAGAAAGGGACTAGCCGAGGAAAGCTGCTCACCTCATGGTGGCCAGTAAGCAGAGAGAAAAGGAAGGAGCCAAGCACAAGAATACACTCTTCCTGGTCATGCGTCCAGTGACCTGCTTCTCTTCTGATCAGGCCCCACCTCCTAACAGCACATGTAGCTATGAACTCATCAGTGAATTAATCCACTGATGAATATAGTACCCTCATGATCCCATCACTTTTAAATGCCCCATCTCTGAACACAGGACTCTTGGGGAACATTTTAAATGTAAACCATAACACAGACCCTTGTCCAAATCCTGGGTGTAGTTTTGTTATTCACTTTCAAAGGTAAAATGAAAATTATCTGGGGCAAGCAGTATAAATGACCCAGGCTGCTACTGTAGACACAGAGCTAAGAGACCAGTTGACACCAGTGGGATGATCTGATGCTAGGTGTGTCAGTCAGAGGCTCAGGCTTTCCTTTGAAGAGAAAGCGCCCTTATTTGCAGTGCTGCCTCCCGAGTGACAGTTGTCTTGAAGTTCATGTTTCTCCAGCTGCCTGTGAAGAATGTGACTCTTCTGAGGGGTCACCTTGAATTCCTCCACTAAAGTATCACAGCTGCTCATGGACATTGCCAGGCCCCATCGCCAGGCTGACGTGCCATTGTTTCTGCTCTGTAATTCTGCTGTGCACTCTGGGGCTCTTCCACCTCACCACACTCCTCTCCAGGGACTAAATACTGAACCAATAAATATTCAATAAATATTTGTTAAATGAATGCCTCATACTGGTGTTTGTGACTCGTCTAAGCTCCTTAAAGACAGTGTCAGGAGTGATGAATGCCACACTCGTTTGTGTATCTCCTATGGAACAGCATACCCAGCGCACAGTATGTCCTCAGTAAGTATTCGGCATTTTCAACCCACAAGCAGGATAGAGAACCTTCTGTCTTGCATGGAGGGAATGAAGAATGGAGAGACATAAGAATATGATTGATTGAGGTCTTTTCTGGCTCTAAAGTCTTGGTCCTTTTCTGTGCTAATCCAGAGGGAACATACCTGTTCTAAGATTTCCCTTTCTGCACCTTTATTGGTGGCTGTGAGCATTTCATGTCTGCAAATGAGTCCCCAGGAGGAACTGGAAAGAGAGGACTGGCACACCTTCTAGGAGGCTGAGGCGGAAATGGGTGCAGCACTGAGCCTGGCAGGATCTCTGTGCTCAGATCTTTGTAAGCTCTGCAGATCCTCTGTTCTGTTCCCACACATTGCTGAGCATGAGAAAAGAGCTCTTCAGCCGGAAATTGTTTCCAAGAAGACACCAAATACTTGTTCTTATTTCAAAATATCTGTTAATTTGGTTATTTGTTCTCTGTGGCTGTGGCCTTCTCACCGATTACTGCTTCTGCAAGTGTGAGATTGGCAGATGCGCTGTGTGGGAGTAAAGAAGGGAAATTTCCTATGTTAATTTCTCTCTGACAAGCACATGTGCAAATCCAGACCCAGCCCCTTGTATTAAGAGAGAAAAGGAGAAAAGGAGAAAAAAGTTTCCATTGTTTAGTGTGCATGTGTTAATTCCATACAGAAACCTGTATTCAAAGCATGTAATAGACTTCATTTCCTCCTTCCTCATATATGGGATGCAGTTTGGTGAGCAAGCCTCTTAGCATGTCAACTACCATAGTTTAATTATTAGTAGAGAATGTTGGGGAAAATAAGTGAAATATAACAGGAATTGCTTCTGTATGATGACCATGGATCAGAAGTAATAGTATTTCATAATAAACAGTGTATTGAGTTCTTACCCAATGCTAGGCTCTGAGCCTGAGGTTTCATGTGTGTTTCTCTGTCATTCCTCATGAGAAGCCAGTGAGGTAGGTGCTGCTACAGATGCAGACACTGAGGCTTAGTGAGCCCCTTGCTCAAGGCCATACAGCCACTAAGTGGTAGAGCCACATATTTATTTATTTGTGGTGCTGGAGATTGAACCCAGGGCCTCATGGATGCTAGCAAGTGCTCTGCCACTAAGCTATGGCCCAGAGCCATGTTTTCAAAGCTGACAGTCTGATTTCAGAGGTTGTGTTCTTACTATATTCAGCTGCCTCTCTTGGAAATATTCTTACTGCCTTTGTGATGTGACAGACATTCTGCATTTAACCCCTTCTAGTATCCACAGCCTGCTCTGCCATTTTGAACACCTAAATTCACACACTAATAGGGCCATTCACTTTTCAAAAATATTTTTAAAAAATGATCTTTGATTACAGTGAAATAGATTGCTCACAACAACAGAATAGCATTCCACAGTTCCTGGTGTGCAAGTGGTGCCTAATAAATACTTATGGAGTGAATTTTGCCATGGATGAAGCTTGGTAATAATGAATACCAGCATGTCCAGATTCAACTAACAAGGAACTTAGACCATCGGTTCTGTTTAGCACAAATTGGCAAGAACAAGCCACAATACCAAGACCTGTTTAAAGAATATTTCAATTCCAAATGTTTGCCAGTTACTGACAATTATTAGTCCTGATGACCATTCAACTTTCTGTGGCAGCTGTTGAGTGTCCATGTTGGTATACCTGAGCCCTTCCAGCGAGCCACAGCAGGCACACATTTGTACAGGAGCAAGGAAGTCTAAGACCCAACCCAACAGTTGTGACTCGGTGACTTAGGAGTGCGTACTAGTGAATCTTGCTGCTTTCACACACAGTCCTCGAAGTTCATTGGCTTACAACAGCAAATGTTTATCTCTCGATCATGGCACACAGGGCTACTCTTTGGGCTCTGGAGCCCTGCAGAGGTTTTCTCTTTTCAGAAGACCCAGCATTTGTCTGGATGTGCTGTCCTCATGGCCAGGGGCAGCAAGAAGATGCCATACTGAACCATAATGCTGAAGGTAGAGTGTCTCCTCCTTTGTGGAAGACGTCATGTTTGTTCACGTGCTGCTGGCCAAAGTCAGTCACTTGGTCAGGACAGACAGTGATCGCAAGTCTCACGGCAAAGTGTGTGGTAGGCAATGGGTGTGGGGCACAGTTATGTTGGGGCTGGGTTAGTGGCTAGCACAAGCCTGCCCCACACTGCTGCCATCACCACCTGTGATTTAGTTACTTGATCTTGGTTTAATAAATATGTCCTTCATGACTAAATTCACAATTCCTTATTCTTACTGCCTATATCTGATCCCTTTGTGAATCATCGTTAGGAACCAGAGGAAGCAGTGAAGTGGTTGATCTCTGCTATGAGAAGCTCTGAGAACTGGCTCTAATTGAGAGACATGACGATATATGACTTTCAGAACACTTTGGACCCGTATTCACACCCAGCCTGAGGTATCGGGTGGCCTGGACAAAGAGAGACAGTGTACATGGGGCAGGGAGGCAGCAGGAAGACAGGACAGCAGTGCCGGTGGGCGCTGGCCTGGAAAGAGGTGGGTGGATACAGAGGGTCTCTGAGTGGCTGTTAGGATACCACAGTTGGTCAGATAACCTGGCAGTACCCACAGGATTATAAAGGGTTGGCAGAGGTGAGTTCATCCCGGAAACCGAACTCTGGTTTGTTGATCTTGGCAGTAAAGCCATAAACCTCAGGTACAGTTTTCAGAGATCTCTGGGGCAAATGTCCTTTTTTTTTTTTTTTTAAATTGTGAATAACATTGTTTTGCTCTTGAGTTGAATAATATAAGAAGATAAAATTCATTTAAAAAAGAAGTATAGATCCAAGTACTAAGTGTATTAAACTTACCTTCAGCGTTACAGTTAACTCCTGGTATCTATCTTATCTTCTGGGAGCCCTAACATATTAACTGTGAAATGGAAATTCTGATCTAGCCTCAGATAGTAGAAGCATTGCTCTGCTGAAGGCATCGTAATATTCATAAAGTTGTCTGGAAACTTCTATATCTGTGGTCACTATTGGAGCTGAGGCTGTGGCTTAGATTAGGGAATTGGTTTGGTTAGAGAAAGCTGAGTAAGTAGATCATCATGGACTTCAAGAGCCCCCCCCCCCAAGTCCCGGCATTCAAAAGTCTTCCTAGGTTTCTAAGCTCCTTTCCCCTAGTGTGCCTGTTTTCTGGTGGCAAAGTAAATATTATTTCCATTAACTAAAGAGAAAAAAAGAATGTTTGCAATGCATTATTTCCTTGGCGTTTTGCCCAGGAATGTTTTATCCTGATGCTGAGGGCCTTCCCCAAAGGGCACCAGACAATGGGGTTTTGCTGCCCCTGCCAAGGTGGCTGCATCTGAAGCCCCTAGAAGCTGCCTCCTGAGAATGAGATTCTCTTCCTTCTCTGGCTTACACTCCTATGAATTTCCTTTTAAAGTGATGATTATAAGACTTTTTCAAGGAAAGTTTACCTAAAACTTGATTAAATAAGAGCCCTCGGCAGAGTGAAATGGTCATTTCCTCACTTACTAGTTTGAAGCCAATTTGGGTAACTGGTCCAGGTTCCCAGGGTTAGGATCCCACTGCCAGGATGAAAGGGAGCTTCGCAGCAGCACCCAGGGCGCTCCTATCCTGAGCCCCGTTCCCTCAGCTCAGTTAAGAGTCCTTTGAGCTTCAACCTTCACATTCGCTTGAAGGAAAGGAGGCTAGGCTGCAAAGAAACCAGATTATGGACTTTTAATAAAATCCAAACTGCAGCCAGGGAGCACCAGAACAGTTCTTCCGGAGACCCGTGGTGGCCGCCATCAGTGATGGCAAAAGTGATCAGTGTGGACAGAGCGATGCCAGGCAGCTTTCAGATGAATGGTCAAGAATATTTTCCAACCCAAAAGCTACAGCAAAGTAGCAGCATGTGGATATTTATGGTTCCTATTGGTCTGATAACACTGGCCAGATTACTAGTTTTGAATCCCAGTTCTGCCTCGTATTAGCTATGTGAATTTGCATAGTGCCTTACCCTCTCTGGGTCTCAGTTTTCTGTCTCTGTAAAGTGGTGACACCTGGCTTTCAGGATTCTGATTGAGACTCATTGTTTGAATCCACATAGCACATTTAGATCAGTGCCTGGCATATTGTAGGCACTAACAAATGAGTACATGAATAAATAAATATTATTATTTTATTATCTTTTCCAGAGTCAACCAAGATGTATTAAATGTCATATGTGCCAAGCTTTGGCCTATGTCTTTCTTTAACAGAGGGTCCCTGACTTAGGATGGTTATTGTGGTTCGAAAACGATATGCATTCAGTAGAGACTGAGAATCTTCTTGCTTTCTGGGGCTGTTGATTGATGCTGGGCAGCATTAGGGAGCCACAGCTCCATGTCAGCCATGTGACCATGGGGGAAATCGGTGGCCACTCTGCTCTGTCGCTGATCTAGGGTGGCCAGTAAGTTCGATGCATTCACTGTGTTGTCAACTTACCATATTTTCAACTTATGAAGCATTAATGAGGACATAAACCCACCATAAGTTGAGGAGCAACTTCTATATAATATTCCTCACAATGCTCTTATGAGTGTGTGTGTGCATGAATGAAGAAAAAAAAAAAAGGATCAAGAGATTAAGGAACATGCCCCAAATCAAACAATAACAAGTAGCAGAACATTTTAATTTAAATTTTCCTGGATCCCTATTATTTGTACAGGTTTGCAAAATGTTATTATGCCCAGTGTTTGCACCCACAATGAAATCCACAGTTAGCGAGCACAGTGCAGCTGACAGGAAAGTCCCAAGGCACAGGTTTCTGTATCTACCTGCTGTGACCTGATGAGACCGTTGGGAACAGCTGTTGAGCAGAGTCCTGGGAATGAGGAGGCCCTGAGCCATCTCTTCAGGGAGAGCACACTTCTGTCTAAGATGGAAAGGTTCAGGGAAAGCTTCTTTTTTCAGTGGCAGAAAACATTTTGTGGGCAGCTTTGATGGAAATGTGTCCCAGGCCAGCGTTTCACCACAGAGAGGCTGTCCAGGGGCTTGTCAGTCATTTGAGGATGAGACCAGCGTAAGTGAGGAGGGGCCACTGGTCAGGGAAGGGTCAGGCAGTAGAGTCAGTGCAGTGACAAAGGCAAGGTCCAGAAGAGAACATGTGGCCATCCAAATTCTACAAAGAGCGAAGCAGTACCCCAGTGGGAATGCCTGTGGGGGCAGACTGAAAGTGTAAATAGGACCAAAATGTGTAACAGATAATGTGAAGTAGGAAGAAAAGATTCAAAGGGGAAGGGGAACTAGGGAGGGCATGGGGGAAAGGAAAAAGGAAAGAAAAAATGAGAAAAGAAGGGAAGATAGTGGTTCTGAACAGGTGGACAGAACTGGGGAAGGGACCACCTGGGAAAGGCCCAGTGACTCCTAGCAGAAGGATTTGGCACTGGCAAATACACACACACACACACACACACACACACACACACACACACACCCGTGCACATGCACACTGCAGTACCAAGGGACAATGTATAGTTTTACACATATAAAACCATTGAAAATGATAGCTCTGAATTACTGGTGATAAATCAATGGAACTAGAGGGGCTATATTCTAAGGGTTAACTTTATCTGTTATCTATCAGCTTCTTCTAGCAGTTTTGATTAGACAAGGGCCATCGTGGTTTATTAAAAACAACTGAAACCAGGGAGTGAACTGAATCATTATGGACAGAATGGCGACTTCACACGCGCTCTGAAGACCGTCAATAAGATACTACAGATCAACAAGGATGATGTAACTGCCCTGCACTGTAAAGTGGTCTGCCTTATTCAGAATGGAAGTTTCAAGGAAGCCTTGAATGTCATCAACATGCATACCAAAGATTTAGCTAAGGACACTTCCCTCACACACCCTGTGTTCATTTTGAATCAAGAAGGAGGGAGGGCCAGCACCAGGAAGGAAGCTACCCCACCAGCATCTCAAGTTCCTAGGGCAGAAAAGGTGAGCCGGTCCCAGCACCCAGAAGGAAGCTCCCCCGCCGCCATCCCAAGCTCCTAGGGCAGAGAAGGTGAGCTACTCAGGCGCCAAAAGCACCCCCCACCCCGTGGAAATGAGAAGACATGTAAACAAGCCTCAAAAACAGACTCCTGGATCACCTACAGCAACCCCTAAGGGAAACAAGATGGAACAATCTGATACTCAACTACCTGAACTCTCTGAACTGGCAACAAAGAGGATCTGGGGAAAATGAAATCAGAAATAATTACTCAGATAACAGCAAAGATTGTGCTCATGGTGCAAGACATGATTAATAAATATAGAGAGGACAGAGATTTAAAAAATTGAGGATCTGAGGAACATGATGGAATCCCAACATAAGAAACAAATGAAATCCATAAAACAGATGCAAACAGATTTCCAGGAGATTAAAAACTCCATCAAAAGTCTGCACAGCAGAATGAACCAATGTGAGGA
>NW_004624785.1:676087-706568 GCF_000247695.1 Heterocephalus glaber | reverse complement strand
TTTTTTGGTACCGGGGTTCGAACTCGGGTCCTTGCACTTGCACAGCAGGTGGCAAAACCACTGAGCTAAATCCCCGGCTTGTATGTATATTTTAGTATATGTACTTTCATAACTTTGTTCTGAATGATATATGCTGAATAATTTCTTTCACCTTAGGGCTTAGACAAAAGTTCTTTCTTTTACTCCTATAGAAAAAAAATAGTCATATGTCATAATTCATTTAGATCAAGAATTATTAATTGTTCTTCTGATTAGATATTCCACTTCTTAATTTTGTACATGTGGATATTCAGTAATTCTTATTGACTGATTTAATGATTGCATCTACTCCTCAATTTATACCTGTAGCATATAAAGTAGATTTTAGGGTGAATATATATGATACTATCGTTTTTCCAAATTCAATGCTTTTTTCCCTTTATTGTTAAGAAGAGTTTTGAAAAATAATCACATTATCTTTTTGCCTGTTTTAATAATCCACTATTGTTTAATAAAGCACTCTAAAGCTTAGTGACTATTAACAATCTTTAAAATCAGTTATCTGTTGGTTTAAAAATACGCCAAAATTTAGTGTCTTCAAATTTTGCTGTTCAGTCTTGTGGTTATTTGAGCTGACTCAATTCAGCCAGGCAATTTTTGGTTTGGCTTTTCATGGGTTTCTGTCTGGTGTGGGCTGGGCTGGACTCTCCCAGCCAATGGCTTCCTTCCTTTTTAGTCTGACTCCTTGCTGGTCTGGTCAGCACAGCTGGTGGCTGGCCAGCACCTCTCATGGGCCTCTCCACATGGCAGCTTTGGGATCTCACAGCCTCCAGACCTGGCATCCCAGGATGTCCAAGCTGAAGCTGCCTTTGGAGATCCCAGAGCCGCTCTGTCACATTCACTTTGTTGTACAAGTCACTAAGACCAGCCAAGGGGACAACAGTTAGGTTTTATCTCATAATGGCTGGAACAGCAGGGAATTTACAGCAATCTACTGCTACCACATACAAAAAAAGTAGCTTTTTAAAAAGCATTATGATTCATTATTGGGTTGGACCAGTGAACAAAAAGAGACTTTTCTTTTTAGAAAAGCACAAACATATTTGGTTCTCCATTGTGTCATTAAATTTTATGTTATGTCAGTTACATATTATACCTAATTTGTCATCAGCCTAAGTACATTCAGATGCCTACTTTGAAATCACTAATAGCATATCAGTTTTGAGGTCCTGATACACTGTCATTCAAGAGAGCCTTTCTGAGAACTGTCTTCTTAAGGACAAAATTTGTAACAGAAAATCACAGTGAATGTAGAAAAAACACTCAAGCAATGAAATTAATAACCTCCTCCATAACAAGAAATTTTCCCAGAAATTACAAAAATTGTAAAAAGAAGTAAAACAGGATGCTCAGAACCCTTCTATCCTGGAGGAGTGGTGTGAACTATGGCATCTGGATATTTAATGCTGTTCTATTTAGCAAGGGAGGAAAGAAAAACAGAAATCTCCCAAGCATGGTCTTCTGTGAGGTGCCAGGAGGCTCTTGTTAAGACGGAATGCACTAAGATATTTTATCCCTGTGGGCAGGTTGGCCTCTCTGCTTCTGTCTCTCTCCAGAGGCCTAACTTGGGCAAGTATGGAGAAGGGGGAAGAGAGGTATCCAGTTGCTTGGCTGGAAGCCTCGGAATTTGTTCTAGCCTGGCCTAACCACAGCCATTTCACTGAGGCTATTTGCATCTACCTGTATGAATGCATCTGCCAGCAATACTGGTTCCCAGGGCAACCCAGGGCCTCGGGGGCTACACTCTTGGAACAACTCAGTGCATACTGTACCATGCCATCTGCTCCATGATAGCACCGTCCCCATTGCAAGAGTATGAGCCTGTTTGTTAAGACTCTGCTCATTGCTGCATTCCAGGGCTTAGGACGATGCCTAGAACACACTAGGTATTCAGGGAATATTTGTTGACTGAGCAGTAAAAGGCAGGAGTTACATATGAATTATTGAGGGAAAAAATGAGTTAGTTACCAAAAGCAAAACAGAAAAATTTCAGCTAAAACTTAGATGTTTTACTTTTTCTCTTATCACATCACATAAATTATGTTTGTTATAAAAGCTTTGAAAATAAAGGAACTAAAGATAAAAATAATAAAACTTAGATGTTTTGTTTTTTCCTGAGAAGTGTGGAAACCCAGCAACGCTAGGCCTGGGGAGAGGTAATTGCATGGGGCTGTGCACTGGCTGCCCCATCTGGATGGCTTTTCAAGTGGTCAAAGGCCCCACTCCTGTCTGTTGCTCAATATACCCAGCCTGCTTCTCCTATCTGAGTTTGAAAATCACATAAGGCATAGTCCCACCTCTGATTTGGAAATACTTCAGAGCTTTTCCATTTGAGAGACCACAAAATTCTTGCATTATAAAGGGGTTTTTTTACATTGGCTTTGTTGAGATGTTATAATTCCCATACCAGAAGATACAACATTTTAAGATACACAGTTCAGTGACTTTCAATGTATTTAGAGTTGTGCAACCATCGCTACTACTATCTGAATTAGAATATTTTCATCACCCCAAAAAGAGGCCCTGTATCCACCAGCAGTTACTCTCCACATCCTACCCCTTCTAACCCTAGATGATCACTAATATATTTTCTGTCTCTATAGACCTGCCTATTCTGGACCTTTCATATAATGGAGTCCCATATTTTGTGGCCTTTTGTGTACACTACTTTCATTTAGCATAGTGTTTTCAAAGCTCATCCATGTGTAGCACCTGTCGGTACTTCATTCCTCTTATGGCTCAATAGTCACCCATTCTATGGATTTTGCCACCTTGTATTTATCCCTTCTTCTGCTGATGGATATTGGGTTGTTTCCACTTTTGAGCTGTTATGAATAACTCCTGGAAGATTTTTAATCTTATTAAATAACTATGCTATATAGCACTTTAGGGATGATAGGGAAAAGAAACTTCATATCAGAAAAAAATATGTCACCAACATTTCAAAAAGTTTGTAAAAATACTGCTGTAAGAAGGAATCTACCAACTGTCAAGTTTTGAAGAGTGCAGGGCAGTGGCAGGGAAAGAATCCTGGAGGAGAGGGAAGGAGAGGAACAGAGCTCACAGGAGCTTTGCTAGAGGGCAGAGGCACCCCTCAGCATGTGTCAGTCTCTCTGAGCCAATTCGTCCAGGAAGTTTTAAACCCCAGTAGTCACCCAAGCGAATCTGCCTCTGGACACTGAGGTAGTAGGGACAGTAGTGGCACTGCATATTTTTAAAAGACCGTTTGTTGTCGTGCTTTAAATCTCTCAATGGCTAAGCAGGTTGCCAGTGTAAAGAACATTCCCCTTGATTGCTGTTTGCATGCATTGGCTCTCAGGAGTGGTCTTGCTGAAGAGAGGCAGTGGTCTTGTCTGCCCAGTTTCACTAACACCTGGGAATAAAAATGAGCAGGTCTGTCACTCTCCTGCTCATGCAGCTACTGGGAAGGGACCCCCTGGATAAGAGCTTGTCTCCCCTTCCAGATGTCCTCCAGTCCCCTAGGCCTCTTTATTGCACAGCAGACAGTATGGTTGCAGGAACCAGCTATGGCACAGAAATGCATACCCAAGGCTCCTGCGTAGTCCACGTGGAAAGAGACATGAAACCTTGACACCCATGAACCTTCAAGAGGGTTCTACTGTGGATTAAAGTAAGTGTAAATGTTCAAATAGCTATTTGGAATTTTTTTTCAGTCTTCCGGTATGTGGAATTACAGCATAGCTATGGGTCACATGGCTGTAATATTTATTTACGTTTGGGAAGTTGTAACATTATATTTTGCCTCTAGGACAGTGATGGCTAACCTTTTAGAGACCAAGTACCCAAACTGCAACCCCAAACCACTTATTTATCATAAAGTGCCAACACTGTAGTTAAACTTGAACAGTGAGGTTTTAGGTTAGAAAAAACAACTGTTATCTGATACTCAACTGCTGAGGTGACTTGGCTTGAGTGCCCACAGAGAGAGCTCTGTGTGCCCACACGTGCCATAGGTTCGCCACCACTGCTCTAGGATCTGTGTCAGTTATTTATGTTACTGGAACAAAAAATGTATGAAAGCCTTTTTTATCTTTTTTCATTAGTATATTTGGAGGTTCAGTATATTATTGTATGTTAACTCTCTCTTGACATATGCAAAATAATTAACAGTTTCCTATTGTGTTTTGGTGGTTTTATCCTGGTAGATTTAATTAAATCCCTTTGCTGTTTGGTTAATATATTTGTATGTTTGAATAGAGTTGTCTTTAGTGAGAGCTACTAGGTAATTAAAACAGTTTAGCACATTCTGATTAATAAGTTTCTAATTTAGGAGCACATCACTGAAAAACTTTGCATTAAACATAGGTTCAGGGATTTGTGCACATTAAATCTTCAGCGACTGCTATACAGAAGTGATGAAGAAAAGCTAGACAACTATAGATTCGAGTTTTTATTATGCATTATTTGATAACATATATGTAAGTTGCGAAGCATAATAATAAAATGAACACTCAAACTGACCACCAAATTTAAGAACTAAAATTTTATCAACACTTCTGCTCGTTTTGCTGGAAATGAGTTTTCATGGGTGGATGTTACATGCTTTGATTGGATCGGTTTTTGCTAATCTCATCCATTCACAAGATGGTCCCAGGATGGTACCCACGCTATTTCTAGAGTTTCTGTGAAGGAAACCATAATTTCTGATGATAGATGTTCCTGTTGTCTAAGCACTGTCATTACTAACTCTCTGAACATTAGCTGATAGGAAGTTGATCTTTGTTTCTCTGACACTTAGAATAGTGCCTGGGCAAATAGAATAGTTCATGCTGGACAAATATCCATTGTATTTAATAATTTAATAAATGTCATAGGAAAATTTAAGTTGAATGATTGTTTTCATATCATTCCATATATGATCAGTTTGATCATGCAAAATCAACTCTCTATGTAAATGTACATATATATACATACATAGGAACATATATTGTGAATCATGAAGGTTCTCCCAACAGATCCATGAGACTCCAGCCCAATGGCATCAGAGGTGGTCTATGAAGAAACATAGTATCATCCAGTTGCATTGAGCTGAAGATCTCCCTACCCCATCCTCCCCCCTATAACCCATCTACCAGAGGCAGCATGGCATTGTGATTCAGGAGTATGGACTCTGGAGCCCAACTTCCTGCTCTTGGGTCCAAGCTCTATCATTAACCAATTGGATATTGCCCTTATCTCACAGGGAGCTTTTGAGGATTAAGCAAGTACAGATGTGTAAAGCTCTTAGAACCATGACTGGCACATCAGAAGTACAGTGTATGTCTCTCCTATTGTTTTATGTGTCTAAAGCTTTCTTTGTCACATTGGTTATATCTCACCATCTTTGGGAAATTGAGTCCACACACTTAGCCCTCAGTGGAGGGAGGGCAGGGCCCTTCCCCTCAGGTCCCTTTCTCAGACCCTTGGATTGTTCTCTGAGAGCTTCAGGGTGTGCAGTTTGACCCCTGTCCCTTGCCCTGAATATTCACTGGCTCTTTCACAGAAGAATCTCATGTTTAAATGGAACTTTATTGGCAGGCTTCTCAGCTCACAGGAGTCAGTTCTACTTCTGGAAAGTGTAAACAGATGTGGCAAAGAGGAAGTCATCTTTGAACCTAAGCAGGTTGTTATCAAGCAGACATGTCAAAGGAAAGAATGCAGCCATTCTCCAGTGTTAATTTTGATATTTGATGTCTCCCCCAAAGGCTCTTGAGCTTATATATGGACCTTTGGGGAGATGATTGGATCATGGGGCTGTGACACTTATCAGTGGATTAGTCTACTGACGCGTTTATAGCTAAATACGATGTTGGGAGGTGAAGCCTGGTTGGAAGAGGTGGGTCACTGAGGGTGTGGCCTGGAAAGGTCTGTCTCCCTCTTCCCTTGATTCCTCGCTTCTTCCTGCTGCCTTACTATGGGCAATTCCCCTCTGCCATGCCCCTCTGCTATGTCTCCCTTCCTTGGATCCAGCCAACTATGGACTGAAATGAATTCAGACTTCAGACCTCTCTTCCTTTAATTTTCGGCATCAAGTATCATATCTCAGTGACGAGGAATGTAACTAAGACACCAGATATGTGCAAAGTAGGGTGTATACAGAAGAAAGCTGTGCGCTGGGCTTCACTTGCCCATGTGGATGCTTTGCCATCCCTTTGGAGCTGGAATCTCAGGGATGGTTTGATCATGAAGGACTATTGTGGGTCATTGTGGAGCTGATAAAGTAGGACTTTCCAGATCCAGAGGTCAAAGTCCACAGGTCCTTGTCAGATCAGCTTGTGCCCACAAGAAATTGAGAGAAAAGGAGAAGCCACCAGGAGTCTCCAAGGAATTGAGAGAGTTTGGCTTATGTACAGATGTGGGAGGCCCATCTATTTATGTCACAAATTGCTGTTAGGAGCAAATAATCCAGCTGAAGACAATGGCACATGCCTGCAGTCCCAGTGACTCAAGAGACTGAGACAGGAGAATCTCTTAAACCCATGGAGTTCAAGACCAGCCTGGGAAACTTAGCAGAAGCCCATCTCAAAAGGAAAAAAAAAAAAGAACAAATGATCTGTTTGACAAGACATAGGTATATTGGGTTCAGGGGGAGACAAAGAAAGTCCTAGGGAAGGAGAATATTTTACCCCAACATCTTTTCCAGCCACCTGAGCATGGAGATGCTAGATAACTCACAGTCTTTGGGTCAGGTGTATGCCTGATTTTCAGTTCCTTTCAGCTGCTGCACCTGCTTGTCACCTGTGCTGGGCAGACCCCAGCTCCCACTTCATTACCTGTGGGATACCATGGCTAGAAGATGCCACCATTTCTTTAAAGAGCCTGAAGGTCCTTATAAAAAGGAAACTGTTCTAAGCAAAGCCCAGTCTGAGGGTACAGCTGTTCTGCCTTGCTGGTCATTAGATAGTCCCAGAGTGTCACCAGTACTCATGAGGTGTTCCTGACTGTGTTAGTGCTCATGACAGCGTTGAACAGTCTTTTCCATCTTTTTCATGAGACAAAATAGAGTATTTTTATATTGCAGTAAGAAAAGCATAAATATTATATATTCCTTATTCTACAATCTTGAAAATTTGATCAGAGTTTTTAAAAAATTGTTTTGCATTGTTTAGTGATACCAGTTATTTTGTTAGAAGAAATAGAGTCACCAAAGTAAGTTGAAACAGGCTGATGAAAAGCCCTACGATGTTCTTTTCAACTGAAGCATTATTTTCTTTTAGTTCAGAACTAACCTATGTCATCTAAAGGTCATATCCAGCTCTGAAATTCTATATATACTTATGTCCATTGGATTTCAACACTCCCTCTCATTTGTCCATGTAAAACATAGACAGTTGGTATTTTTATTGCATTTTATTTAGATAATCTCTAGAGACATGAAGTAGAACTTGTGTCTCCTATGGTGATGTTTTCATCTTGTTTTCCCATCCTTTTTTTTTTTGGAACTCACCACCAAAAAAGAGCAATTAATTAGGAAGAAGTTGAACAGTTACAGGTAAATAGTTTGCACATGTGACATAACCAGGTGTACAGTGAAATGCTGGTCAGATGAAAGCCCCACCCAGCTTCCTGGCCTGATCCCTGCATGCCTAAGCTCTCTGCTTCAGTAAGCTGTTCTTGTTGGGAGAAGCCCCTTCCCACGTTAGCCCAGACTGTTCCTACCTAGAATTATTTTTCCAATTTCTTGCCTCTTCCCAAAATACCATTGTACCAAAACTCTGCACCCTCCAGCTGTAGAAATATACTCTCATAAATTTACTCTTGTGAATTCCTAGTACAAATGGGTATCACCTCATTTCCTCCAGTTGAGAGTAAGTAAACTTGACTTGATCTTGATATTCCTTTATTGCCTTTTTTGTGCACCATTCCTAATGCATCCATAACACCTGTATTAGTCTATTTCCTGTTTCAGTAACTAAATATTACAGGATAGGTAATTTACAAAAATAGAAGTTTACTTAATCAAGATTCTAGAGCCTTAGAAGTCCAAGACCATGACACCAGCATCTGCTTGGCATCTGATGAAAACCCTCTTGCTAGAGGATGGAAAGCTATGGCAAAGGGCATCATCTGAAAGACAGCAAACCAGCCAGAGAATTCATGATTTTATAACAGAGTTACTTCTTCCAAAAAAGAATTAATCCTTGAATAATTTAATCCATTCATGAGAACAGAGCTCTTACAACCCAATCACCTGCTAAAGGTCCCAGCTGTCAGCACTGCTGCAGGAGACCAAATTTCTAACACTTGAACTTCAAGGGAAACACATTCAAACCATAGTAGCACCTAATGCTTGGAATTGCTTTTTATCTACCCATCAATCCATCCATCTATAAGTTGTTCCTGATTCAAGTGTAGGGCCAACCTTGGAGGGCATGCCCAGAGGCAAGTGTCCAGTCTAAGAGCTCTCAGGAACTCCTGCCAGCTTGTAATCCAAGGAATGACAGTGAGCCTGTCAGGATAGGCAGGCAAAGATTATACAACAGGAAGAACTCAAAGTTCACAGGGAGTGGGGTGCCAAATGGGCTGTGATTGATAAGCCATGCTCAGTCTGGGTGGGAGAAAGAAGCATGTCTGGGAGCTGTGATGATTTGGGATCATAGGCTTGCTGGCTCTTCACTAGGGCAGTCCTAGGTACTGTGATTCTTTTCTGTACTAAAAAGATTAGAGCACCCCAAGAAGGGCAGCCCGGTGCCCTTGTATTTGCCTCCAGCTGGCAACTGATGGCAGGCTTTTCCTCAGGTTTAGTGGGGCTGGTGTCTTAGCTGACACTGAGTTGTTGGCTCTTTCCTTTCACAGGCAGCTGGATTTTTGAGAGTTCAAAGTTAGTATTTTTTGCTGTAACTGCATAGCCTCTAGCACAAGTCCTTGCAACTGATAGGAACTTAGTATTTCTCAGTTATATTTACTGAGCCAGAATATGCCTGTGTTTGGGGAATGTCTCAGGACTGTTACAGGAGACCCCAATCCACCACAAGTGCCTGACCAATCCTTGAGTGGTAGTCATGATTCGGAGTCTTCTTATCAAAGAAGACACCATTTTCATTCTGTTGCTTCCTTGCCTGGCCAAAGCACATTTCTGTTTGCTTAGTTATTCATTTATTTTCATTCACAGCAATTATCTAGTTTGGGTGGTGATGTAAATATGGATAAGATACAAAGTCCCTTGGGCCTGACCCAGAAGAGTATAGCTTCTATTGATGGTCATTTTTGGCTCCTACCTGGTATCATGCATAGGAAGGAGGAGAGCAGGACCTAAGTGAGTTAGAACCAGGTTGGCAGGGGCCCTTGCTAACACTGCACAGTTTGCAAGCCCCTGCTCTGAGGGTGAGGGGAATATCTGGCAGACTCTACAAGCCAAAGAACAGAATTCAGGCAGAAAGAATCATTTCAGGCAGAATGGTTAGGTGGGAGTGTTTCCCAACAAGGCCACCACTGCCGTTGGGGCAGCACTGACCAGGTCATGGCAGGATGCCCAGCATCCCCGTATCTTCCTACCCAATGCCAGAATCCTCTCCCTTAAACACTGGGGAAACAGAGCAAACACTCTGGATATGTCTGATGCTGCACGGAGGAGGGTATGGGCCTCATGGAAAGCCTTGAGCTGGAAGATCTCCAGAGCATCTCACTTCCCATCCCGCCTCAGTGCCTCTAAATCTGCTGTGGATGGTGGATGGTGGGCGGCTTCTGCTTTGTCTTTCTGTGTGAACCAAATGCAGTTAATAGCATTGCCTCTATTCACACAAGCCAGGAGGCTCAGGACAGTAACAAATCTTACTAAAAATGATTCACAGGGAAGACAAAAGTTATAGAGACATTTGAAGGTTGACTGGCCCGCTGGGGCATGACAATGTCTCTCCAGCACAGGCAATGGGAATTGGGGGCATTTTAAATTTCTTCACCTTGCATTCCAACAGGACCATCCCCTCTTTTGATGCTAATTCATGGTGTGTGTTTCTCTGTTTTGCACTTTTGTGCCCTTGAGCTTGGAGACACAGTCCCTTAAAGCACCATTCACTTTTGTATGTCCTTGAAGCCCTTTGTTGTGTTGGTGTATCTTTTGATGGTGTGTCATTTTAATTGTGCCATTCAGGTTGCTTCTAATTTATCTCACTGCTTTAAAAAAGTTGTGAAAGAATCATGTTTATATATTCTACTAAGGTTTTCAGGGTTTGAGCAAGTCAGATCTGGCCATGCTCTGGTGTTTTTCTCTTGCCTTTTTCATCTCACCTTGCAGAAACTGGTTGCTCCCAATAATTTGTGTCATTGTAATTGAACTAGTTCAATGGATCTGGGCCCATCACTTATTTATTGGAGCCCAATGAGGGGAAGGACCTTATCTGTCTTATTCATTGCTTCAGCGCCAACCCTTAGACCTGTACCTGGCACATGGTAGGGCTCAATAAATATTAATTGACCAAATGGATAATGAGTTAGCCATGAAGCAGCCTCCTACAGAGGTTTGACCTCCTGTTTTCTGTAATGCCTATGTCCATTCCCCATACTTTGATGAAGCATTCTTCAGAAATAGGGTGCTGGTTGAGGGAATACCATGAAGAGGTGTTATGGAAACTTCGAACCAGACTTGGAACCAGCCATTAGTATATGTGTGAGCAGAGAAGATCTAAGCTCGGAGTGACTCTCCATGAGTTGATTAAGCAAGACAAAAAATATTTTTAATAACATGATCAGTTTTTGGCACTTGACATTCCCATGGATACTACCTCCTGTGAACGAGAAGTGCTCCATCTCCTCCAAGTTCTAAGAATTGAGATTTTCTGAGAAATTGTGCCAAAATATAAACTTGGCCTCTGATAGTAGCCAGTTGGAGATGTTTGATTTGAAGCCTACAGTACAGTAAGGATACCTAGCAAGTGTACAGAACATTCCAGTGTCTGTAATTCATTCAGTGTTTCTCCCTTAAAATGATCCACCTTATGTTCAAGCTGATCAACACTCTCTTCACAGCCCTCCAACGCCCCAGCTTAATTGGCCTGAATTGTTGCTCTCATTGTGAACATTTTGCTTTATTCTCAAGTCTGAATTTGATGACACCTAATGATCTTGAAAGTGAATCTAAGCAAGACAAGTTAGTGGATAAGTGAAACACCTGAGCCTGGCTGCCATGGCAGGCTGATTGCATTTTTAATTTAATCATATTTTTCTCTCTGGGCAACATTTTTAATGTGCTTCTCTTACAGGAGAAACTAAATGCAGCTAGTTGTTTTACAGAAGCAAAGCAAACCCTACCATGTCAGCCCATTTATAATCAACTCATTTTTTAGGAATATTGGTTTTTCTCCCTGATGATATTCTGTAAGCATTGCATGCAAGTCTTGTACTTTGCAGGAGCTGGCAATGCCTTATGAACCAGCAGCTCTAATGCACAGTGTCTGACTGGGAGCCTCAGACAGTTCATTATTTGCCTGTGAAGTTCATCTTCATAAAAGAAACACCCTAAAACTTAGATAAAAATATGTTCTTCAACTTTTTTTCCTCTTGACTGGTGTCTTGCTTTCTTTTATATAAAATCACAGCAAGGAAATGTCAAAATGAATGTAGGCTCACAGTAATAATAATGATGATTGGCCTTGGTGGAGACATAGTACAATCCTTTAAACTATTTTATGATCATTATCAGCTAATTCCTAGACTCCTTCTGCTATATGAGAGATTTTTATATAAAAATCTCCAATATTACAGAAAAGAAAAATAGCTCAGGGAATTTGCAGATACAGCTCTTTTGCATTCTACTTAACATCTGTGTTAGATTATACGTGTGTACTTGTGTGTGTGTGCACACAGGAGGCTTTAAATTGCATGTGTTCTTTTTGTAATCTGTAACCAAATCTTTGAATTTGGGGGTGCAAACACAACAGAACAAAACTGTGGACAGAAACCCTCCCTTTGAAAATTGTATACACAAGTAAAATTCTGGATAGCAAAACTAATACAAGTGGGAAGATTTGATTCATTTAAAAATAATATAGATGTTGAGCTCATAGACTCTTGGATTGAGAATTGCACTTGAGCCCTTAATCCCTGGTCAGATGTGAACCCCTGCAGTTAGGAGGCCAGGGTCTTGGGGAGCCCTGTGGTGGTGGAGCATTGCAAAAGGAACAGGCCACTCAGCTTCTGTGTGTGGAGGCTTTGTGCTTAGCCAATAGCCCAGACTCACCCCAGGAAGGCAGTTTTGTTTGTGGAAATGTTTCCATGAGGATGTGGGGAAACAAGAAAGTTTGGAATATAATTTCCCTTGTCCTGCTGATATCTTTCCTTTTATTTAAAAATTTTCTTTATGAACCTTAGCCAAAATGTTCTTTCTTTAGATTTTCCCAATTGTTTATGTGGTTGAGTTTTTGTTTTCATTTTTGTCCAGGTTTTATGGCTCTCCTTGTCCTGTCCGGAAACACATGCTTCTCCCACATTGATTTTGTGTCTCTGACCCAGTGACTTAATCCTAAAAGGCCAAACCTTTAAAAAACTTAAAATTAAAAATCAACACCTGTATCTCCCTTATTTCTGATTTTTTTGAAAGGCAAAAATCTCTATGGAAATGTGTCTCAAGTCAGTGTCCTTTATGTCTTCTTCCATTTCAGTGTTTGGGAAATGAGATTGCTGTGTCCGTATTTCACCCACTGGTGGTTATTGCTTGAGGCAGTATGTTGAGTGAGTGGCCCTGGGTCCCTGTGTGATTGTCACAGGTGTGTTCTCGGAACAACTGAGAGAGAGAAGATTCTCAAGCCTAAGCGCGTCGTCATGCTGGTATATCCCGTCACATCCATCACTAAGCCTGTCCCCTAAGCTGGGCCCCCTGGTAAATGTCTGACTGTTACTTGAGTGTTGCAAGTCCAAGGAGCCTGCCAGGCAAGGCATCTCCCGTCCCTGTCATCCTGGAAAGTAAGTAAATCTCTGGTGATGCATCCTTACATAGAATGAAGGCAGTGGATAAGATGCATATGGGTATTTCTTCCAGCTCTGAAACTCTCCAGTTCTGCTTCTTGCTTTTCTCTGTGTATTTTAATTCTCCAAGTTAGATCCTGAGTCATTTATTCCCATTCTCATGTTGATAAGCATACAGTGAGTACCAAGAGGTGCTAGGAACTGGGATCCTAGATAGGAGATGTTGATCACACTCTCTAGGGACACAGTCTAGAGCAGGAGGTAGAAACAAAATGAACCTATGGGATGGTGTAACAAAGTGCAGTGGCCCATGCTCCGGGGACTCCCAGAGAGCCCGAGGAAAGTCCTTTCCAGAGGAGGCCATACTGAAAGAGAATCTCTAAAGAGAAACCTGATTTACTAGGCAGAGAAGTAGAGCAGGGGAGGCATATGGGGAAATGGGTAAGGCCCAGGGAATATCATGTGTAAGGGAAGAGAACAGGAGGAAGTGAGGTGTGTTGGGAACTAAGCTTTGTATGAGAGTGAAATGGGCTGGGGGGTAGTTATAACAGTGCCTGCTACTCATGGCATGCCTCAGCAGACTTAAAGAATTGCAAGTGTTAGCATCATTTTGCAAGCACAGACGTGGAAACTTAGAATGTTTATGCAGCTCTGGAAGGACATACAAGTAATAATTCGAAGAGCAAAATTTGAACTTGACTCTTTGTAACCAAACTTTAAGTTTGCTCTTTCTCTGCCCCCTTCCTAAAAGACAGGATGCGGAACCCTTTGACTCTGACCCTGGCAGCTGTGCCATGGGCCTGGATCTCAGAAGAGTTTCAGCCAAGAGGGGGACATGATTGGGTTGAGAGGTCACAGGTGTGGGTCAGCTGGCTGATCGTGCTGGGATCTGTTTGGTTCAGCACAGCCCTGGAGAGACCCCGAGTGGCTTTTAGAGTCCCACAGATCTGATCTTGTGTCTCTCCCATCCACTATTAGCCTTTCTCATGGTCTTGGATGTCAGTTTCTTTGCAAACCTGTAAGGATTAAAGAAAATCCAAAGTAAAGGAAAAAAAAGTAGTATCTACTTGTAGTGGTTATGGAGTCTTTACTCTGTGCCCTTGAATCCTCATAGCTGCCCTATGAGGTGACATGATTCACATCACCAGTTTACAGGCGCTGACTTGCCCAAGGTCTCCCAGTTTGTAAAGGGTGGAGGTGGAGCTGGGACAGAGCCCCAGACCGCAGCAGTTCTCCTGTACAGTCTGCCTTCCAGTGGCACAGGGCTCCTCGAGTAGTCAGAAGCCAGAGCTTTTGTCAACATTGTTATTGTTATTGTTGGATAGGGGTCCAAGAACCAGGCAGGAGCTGAAGGAAGCTGACAGGACCCAGGTGTGGGCAGCCTCCTGACTGGCAGCCAACGTGCTTTCTCTTCCCATCATGCTTTCTCCCCCTTCCTGCTCCTGCCAGCTATAAGGTACCCTGGCCTGGAGGACCATGCCTCCTGCTTCCTGGTAGAGATGGACTCTTTCTCAGAAGCATTCTCTTCCCAGCTGCATCCTGTGGGATGTGGGGACCCATGCCACCCCTTCCTGAAGGGCAGGCACCATCCTCCTCCATGCATCCCTCTCCCTTTTCTCCAGGCAGCACTGCTCCTCTTTCGCACTGGATCTCACCAGGTGTTTAGCAGCTGACTTGCATCTTCATCCTGGTGGGCAGGGGGTGTGGAGGGGGTGTGGTGGAGAAGGTAGGTGTGGATCTTCTCGGCCTGCTGTGCTCAAGCTTCTGTCCTGGGACTCTGCCGAGAGCTCACAGAGCCAGCTTCCTCCTGGACTTGAACTCCATGGAGAGTTTCAGGACTTACTCTCTGGAGCTTCTCACATCTGAAATCTGCTTCCCCTAAGGATCCCAAAGCCTCTGAATTTGCCCTGATTCTAGGGGTTGATGTGGAACTCACATCTCTGTTCAGTTGGTGCTTTTGAACTAGAGTGACCCAGAAAGTTAAATCTAAAGTTCAAGGTCTCTGAATAACATACTCTTTGTAGGTGTATTTTAAGAGCTTAATTTTAAAATCCCAAACAGACACCAGGCTTCTTCTGTTGCAGTGTGTTTGCCTGGTCCATCTCTGCCAGGAAGCAGGAGGCATGGTCCTCCAGGCCAGGGCAACTTATAGCTGGCAGGAGCAGGAGAGGGAGAAGGCATGGTGGGAAGAGAAAGCACATTGGCTGGCAGTCAGGAGGCTGCCCACACCTGGGTCCTGTCAGCTTCCTTCAGCTCCTGCCTGGTTCTCAAACCCCTGCCCAATAACAACAACAATGATAACAACAACTATAATGAAAAGAATATTTTTTTAAAACTTGGCCATTTTTCTTGCAACCTTCAAAACCCAACACTTCTTGTCAGAGGATTTTCACATTTTCCTGGGCCCTCCTTCCCTGAGGAAGATGTATGGTCATAAAGGGCCATCTCGATACTCACTACTGGTTTAGTATTTATCTGTCTTTATGAGGTACACAGTGGCCACACAGTGGCCATCCACAGGGTGGATGAGACCTCATGCACTGTCTGAGGGCTGTGGAACCATCTTGAGGTCCTCAGAACTCTGGGTTTGGTTCTGAGCATTTAAAAAGGACACACAATTGCAAGGACAGGCTCATCTGCCAGTTAGGGCAGCCTGTCCCTTTACCTGGAGTTTACATTCTAACCCTTGGCATGGAGGTGCCTTCGCTGGCTGCTGCATCTGTGGGAATCATGTCACGAATTTAATTTCCATAAATTAATTAAGTCTGTGTGCTTTGTGAGCATGAGAAAGAGTTGTTACTCTGCTTTTAATGGATTTACAAGATGACCTGATGTTATGCTGCGTTTGTTTACTACATAGTATTTTGTACAAGTTAAATGGGTTTCTGTGCATAGAAGTCTGTCTCAAATAGTAAAGATGTTTGCAAATCAAGGATGTAAGCAGCCTGCCTCATCCAATTAACAAGTATTCCTGAAAATTGAAAACTTAGAGGGAATCTCAAAGTGCTCATTTTGTTCTCAATGTTCCCACATAGGAATATATAAAGTTGAAATTTCTAGAAAATGAAATTTTTAGCAGAGATTTAAATCATAATGCATAAAGCAACTCGTGTGTTACTACTTTCTTTGTAAAATTTGTCATATTATGAAAGCTGCACCATGGAAAATCTCCTGACAAGAAGTGTTGGGTTTTAAAAGTTGCAAGAAAAATGGCCAAATTTTTAAAAATATTTTTTCTTTCCTTTTCATTGCTTTTATTGAGTGGTTAAGGGAATGTCCTGATTTCCATTGCTTCACTTCTCATTTCTTAACATTTTTAAATTTAAAAATATTTAAAGCACTTTAAAGAAAGACTGTCAATCTTATTGAGGCCACCTAGATATTGTAATGGGGTGTGGTTACTCTTGGGGTGCAGGCTGGAGTAGGTATGATGAGTGGACCCATGACCCTGCCTGACTGAGCCAGACTGGACCAGGTACACTGCACAGCAATTTTCAAATATCCAGGAGAAGAAGCATAATATCTTGGCTTTTTAAGACAGTATATATTTCAGAGCTGGGCCAAGAGACATTTCTTTGGTCCTCACAGCATTTTTGTGAGGCCAGCAATCAAGTATTTCCTGCTGTTTCTATGCATGATGAATCTGTGTTTCAGAGACTCTAATTGACTTGTTTAGATCCTTAATACAGGTGAATAACAGAGCTTTGAAAAGCAACTGCTTTTTCACTTGTTCCTTCAGTCATCCAGTAAATGTAGTCAGAGAATTTTCTGCGGCAGGAAGAGGAGCCTGGCTGTCTAAATACCCTGGAAGGCTCCCCTAGCACCCTTTCTCTGAGAAATCTCCGTTGTTTAAGCATCTTCATACACTGAGTAGACACTTACTGATTGCCTGCTGGGTGTTTAATACGGAACAAGACACCCAGGATCCAGCTGCTCGTGCAGCTTGCAGTTCAGTGAGACATGTAGACCAACAGCAAGTAAGCTAACACCACGAAGATGTATGGTAGTGCAGGAAGCCCACAGCATGTTGAGGTAAAGAAGAGTATTTGGGGGTGGGATGTGAACCAACCAAGGTAGGCTTGAGGCCTGAAGAAGAGGTCCAGCAAGGTGGTGGCTGGGTGCCAGCCTGGAAGCCGTTGCCACAAGAGCTAGCGGTGAGCCTCTCTGGAGAGCCACAGAGCCAGGGCCATAAGCTGGGAGGCGAACATGTGGGTCTCCTCTGCGTATAGTGGGAAGCCACTGGGGATTCTTCCTGGTGCGTTGTAGGATGCGATGTGTGACTGGGTGGAGGGGAGGCAGGAGAGCAGTTGGGACACTGCTGCAGTGGCCAGGGAGAAGTGATGGTGGTCACAGGGGCAGTGGAAAGGAGAAAACGGGTCTGAGAAGAGGCCTCTCCCCTGACATCAGTGGGATGGGATGGTGGAAGGGAAGGGGGCGGGCAGGGCCACTCCAGCTTTCTAGATAGAAAAGTGGGGTGGGCAGTTAAGCCGTTTACTGTAATGAGGAAGTTTGTGGAGGAAGAGAAAGACAGGGTCTTTTATGGGCAGTGGGGGCAGGGAATTATAAAACTCTCAGGACTGACTTTGGGTGTCTCTAAACAGATATAATCATTGTTTATTCACAGCTTTCCAGTTCTGTTTTAATTGCTTCCATTTGAATCAGGAAAATTATTTGGGTAATTTTATCCATTTAATATTTGAAACGTGACAGACTAAGCATGTTTTCTCCATCGGGGTACACAGCGCTCCTCAAGGCACAGGATTAGGGCTATCAGAGAAGTGGCCCATGTGATCTTTGGCTTAGAAAACATCAACTGGGGCTGGGGATTTAGCTCAGTGGTTCCACCACCTGCCTCAAAAGTGCAAGGTCCTGAGTTCGATCCCCAGTACCAAAAAAAAAGAAAGAAAGAAAACGTCTACTGATTACAGTTAGGATGATCTAGAACAATCCAAGTCACCTGTAACCAAGTGCCTGAGAAAACTAGAACTGCATCTGGGATTCTAAGGGCTCGAAGGAGAGCTGGGCGCATCCTGTCTGTTAAGGCTGGTGTCTTGGAGAAGTTGAGTCTTAAGTCCAGTGTCACTGAAGGAAATGCTCATTACCCCTTGCAGAAAACACAAGAAAGGAAAAGAAAGGAAGCTGTGATAAGCACAGTAGTGACAACTACCTATTTTTGAATGCCAGGCATTTGGTGAGAGCTTTACAAGAATTACCTTGCTTAAATTTTAAAATCTGTTGTAAAATAAATATGTCTATTTTGTGTAAGAAAAACAAAGGGCAGTGGGGAGAGCAGAAGGACCAGAGAAAAGGAGCAGGAACAGGGCACTGTAGTGCACCCTGAGGGTCTGAGCTGTGCGTCACATCCATGGTCATGGTCTCAGGTCCTGCACTTCATCCTCAACAAGGCACCTCCTGTTTCCCAAGCAGACGGCACCTCCCTTGTCACCTCCTCCTACACTGCTACAAGCAGGGCTGTGCCCACCCTGCAGGGGAGTGGGTACGTTAGAGGAGGGGGAGGAACGTTGAGTGGGTGTAGGTACAAGGGTTCAAGGCCTATTTTTCCTTGTCACTGTCTTTGCTGGGTGAGATTCATCCTTTGGTGAAGATTGAGTCTGAGCTTTGTCTGTCTTCTTTTTTTATTCTTCAAATTATATTGGTACATTTAAGGTATACAATATTTGTCTGTCTTCTTAGAGTCAAAGGCAGGAACCACTCTGACCCTGTGCCTCTGCTTCCATAGCACCAGGCACATGGCTTTGCAGATACTGAGTATGCAGTGAATATTTATGGGTGATTGACTGGGCTGGGTCAGTGTTGCTAGGAATGAAAAGGAAGAAGAATCTGAAAGATTGTAAGTGGAGACACTGCAGGGCTTGAGGAGTGCTTTTGTGATGGGATTATGCTGTATAGGTTTCCTCTCTCACCTGTTTTATGAATGTCTGTGAATGAGCTGAATGTGAATTTCTGCATTAAAATTTAAACTCAAAGGTTCAAATTGGCCATTTGGTCAGGAGTCCCTAGGCCTCGACCTCCTTCCTTTGGCTGGATTCACATTTACAAGGTGCTTTATTAACAAGTGGCCTTGGTTGTCACATTAACAAGTCAGCTCCGTAAGCTGGCAGATTAAAGGGAATCACAACGAGCAAGGATGGGCTGGGAGTGATTGTAATGATAGAGTCAGTAAGTGGCAAGCGTCTCCATCATAATCCTGAGGATTCATTATTTTCATTATCGAATTATCACTTGCGCTGATTTGCTATTGTCAGAAGTGCTCAGAGCCACTTAGCAGCCGCAGAGGCTTCCTGGTCTGTATCTCCTTGAAGCCAGGCGCTTCTCCTGCCAGACACTGCTGACCCTCCTTCACCATGTCAACACCGCATGGATGGGCTCTCGTCTCAGCCTTACCTCATTTATCCCAGTCTGAGCCCTACAGGCGCAGGGAGGTGGGGGCACTGTCAGCCCCACCTTGAGGAAGACGCCAGCTCCCTTCCTTACCTCCTCTGCCCACCTGAGCAGTCACCAGAGTCCCCTTCCTGAGTGTAGCCTCCTATCTGCTCTGCAGCAAGACAGCATCTTCAAGCCTATCTGTCATCCCCCCGCTGAGAGCCACCAGAGACTTCCTTTAGGGCTCATCCTGTCCACTCCCTCACTCCCTGCATTGCAGCCCCCGCCCCCATGCCCTTCTTTCATTCCCCAAACCCCAGGTGCTCCTTCTCACCTTAGGGCTTCTGACAGCCTGTCCTCCCCGAGTCCCTTCTTAGGAGAGTGAAAATGGGGGAAGACTGAGTCCCTGTCCCCTAGCAATAAGTTCCTGAGTGAGGACCTTGCTGCCACCCCCTTCTTTGCCTACCTCCATGTCCATAACGCCTAGCATGGTGTCTGGCACACAGGAGGCACACGGAAGATGCTTTGGATGACTGAATGAGACTTAGAGAGGTTAGGAAACTTTCCCACATCACCGAAGGGGTCAGGGGCCTTTGACCTATGCTTAGGCCCAAGGACCACTCTTCCCTGCCGCCTGGCCTCTGAGAGCTTCCAGGGGACAGCAGGCCTGGAATTTTCACATCAGGCTTTGCTTTTGCCCATCATGTGCAATCTCCCAAATGGATGCTCTCCCCCTTTCTCTTTCTCCCTCTATCCTGTTGTCTCCCCCAGCCCCATATTATTTTCTGGAACACTGAGACCATCCTGATGGAAGTGTTTGTTTTCTTATGTCACCCTCGTGACGTGTGATTGCTCGCTTCTGCCGGCTGCATTCTGTGCTGTTGAGGTTGTAGCCTAAATTAGACCTCCCAGCTGTGTTTGGGTTTTGGCATATTCATGGAACTTCTACCCACTCAGCTCTCTTCCCAAGCAGCTGCCATGCTAGGGAAGGAAATCCAGCCTTTCTGAGCCTCTACTTTTCCTATGTCTTTTCCCCCCTTCCCAGAGCCAGCAACTGCCCCTTAGGGTGACAGACACTGTTGGTCAATGACAGAAGCGGTGGTCAGGAAAGAAACTCTGCTTCAGGGTGGGGGTGAGACCTACATCTAGCTATGGGAGACCGCAGGAAAGGGTGCTGTGACCTTGTGGTGAAGGCCAGTCTCAGACAGATAAACCTCAGTGACCACAAGGGCAAGAGAGGACAGTCTGAGGTCTGGCACTTGCCTGAACCTTTGGGGCCTGATAGGTGGGGAGGAGAGAGAGGGGGCCGAGAGAGAGAGAGAGAGAGAGAGAGAGAGAGAGAGGGAGGGAGAGAGAAATTGTCCTATTATTGACCTTTTTCTCCAGGAGTGTGAAAGGCTAGACACACGGAAGGGAGCTTTCCTGAGTGCTTTAGTGGTACCATTCCAGGCTGGCAGATACATGTTTGCAAAGTTTCTGAACCTAAAAATATGTCAAGCAGACATATTTTCTGGGAAACTAATCAACAATAGGACTTCCCCCATCCCCCCATTAATTGTTAGAAATGACCCAGGAAGGCTTGAGCTACAGCATGACATTGCGGTGGAGGACACCCATCAGGATCAGCTCTGTGGAGCATGGTTCTTTATATTCATGGAGTTCTTTTAGAGAAAGTCTCTTCCATTCTGTGATGCTGTGCTGTGGGTATCAGGCATTTGAGGGTGAGAAACTTTTCTTGGCAAGCAGCCACCTGATGTCTGCCCTCTCCAGCCCCGCCGTCTTGTCTAGGCAATAGTTGAGCCCATACAAGTTACGCAACACTATTCTTGGCCTATTAGAGCATTGGGAGCTGTCCTTGTCCATGGTCACTGTGTCTCTTTGCTACTTCTTTGGCTCTTCGTACTGAAGATGGCCCTCACTTCTAACTGTCCACCCACTACAAGGCCATGTTCAGACATCAAAGCTCTAATGTTCAACAAGACCTGGAACCAAGGAGCAGATTTGACATGGTTTTGTGGTGCCCTTGTTTGTTAAGAAGCATGGTGCCCCCTGCTCAGCTTCTGATTCTTAGACATTTTCCTTCCTCATCTTGAGCCCCAGTGGCTTCAAGTATGAAAAGAATGGGTTGAATTTGCATCTCTAAGATTCCTTTAAAGTCTGTACAGTTTGAGATGCTGAGGGCAGAGTCTGTAGGAGGTTACATGCATGTATTTCCTGTGCAGTTCTGGGGTACTGTTCTCGAGCCCGTCCTTTCCCTGACCTCCCGTTGGCCTCTACCTTCTCTAGAGTCCTTCAGGCAATTCCTGGTCTGGAGGGATAGGCAGGTGTGTGTTTTCATTTCCACTTAAAGATGATGAGACTTAGTTTTTCAGAGAGCAGCCAGGATGAGGACTGGATGCCAGGACTCTCAAAGTTCTTTCCAAATTCATGCAGGATGCCCAAGACTGTAGGCAGATTTTCATTAGAAAAGAAAAAAGGGACGTAACTGACTTTTCTTATAGATTATGGTCCCTTGGAGAACACCTATTCTCATAATTTTGTTGGTTCCAATGCAGTTCACTTTGTTTCATTAAGGAAATTTGAAAGGAAATAACTTTTTAAGAAGCTAATAAATACAAAGAGAGAAAATGTTAAATTGCATTTTATAGGCTTTATGGTCCCAAATCCATTCCATTTCCTGAATGCATAATCTCAAATCTGTTTCATATCCTACATCAAAATAATGCCAGGGACAACCAGACTAACAGTCAAGTGATAAAATGCTCATTAGCAACTTGGAAGTCTCTTCTTGTCTTGTTGGCCACAAATGGTCTGCATTTGCCTAGATTCTGTTTCCCTAGAAGTAATGCGATTTAGAATTGGTTACCTTAGCTTTTCTTTAACAGCTATTATGTGGAGCCAACGTCTTCTGCAATATCTCCTTGGGTTTGTTTTTCTTTCTTTTTGGGATGAATGTAGAAAAAGTATATCCTAAGGAGATTTACAGTTTTCACCTCTCCCTCCAATCCCGAAACCCCTCCCCACAAAGCTTCCATCTGTAGATTCTTCAAGCACAGACAAGATGCGAACTTCTATGTTTTGAAGCATTTAGATAAGTTCTATTTTTGTTGTATTGTGTAACTATGAGGTTTTTTTTTAAAGCAGTCTAAACTTGGAACAGAATATAATCTTTCTGCATTTCCTGTTTGCATTCATTTAACAAACATTTATAATGTACATGCACTGGACAAGTTCTGTGAGCAATACACATGTTAACTAGGCCTATTTCTGCCCCCTCCCTTGCCTCTTTGGAACCACAAAGGTAGGTCATGTGTGCACGGCTAGCTACCACCTGCTCGGGGGTGTTGAGGAGACAGAATCCATAGCATCATCAGACCCCAGGGGGCAGGAGAATGAGCCCCTGAAGGGGTCCCTGGGAGGAGGGACTAGATAGGTACCCTGAAGGCTCTATGGCATTTTATCAGGAGAAAGTGGTAGAAAAAAATGTCATTTATAAATGTAGAGAAGACCTGCCACTGCCAAGCATTTTGGGAAAGGTTGAGAAGTCAGGTTTCATTGATGTATCTAAATTATGGGAGATAATATCAGAAAGTAAACTGGGGTCTAAGGAAGGCCCAGAGTCTGAATTTTAGTGGAGCGAAGTTGGAGGGTTTTGAGCAGGAGAATACCAACTGTCATGGACCCCTAGCGAGATAAGTGTGGTCTTGAAGCATGAACTCTTCCCAGTGCAAGAGTTTGCTGTTGCCGGGAACAACCTCATGGAGTTAGAGGGATCCATGGGACCGCAAGGTGGGAAGCACTCAGCAGAACCCGCTGTAGGGGCTTCTAAGGTTAAAGAGCCTGGTGTGAGGCTGAGCAGAGCCAAGATGATGGATGAAAACGTGGTCAGATGTGGGAGCCACAGGACAAGGAAAGAATGCGACAGAATAGGACCCCAGGCAGGGGTGACAAAGCACAAGAAATGAGTTTGCCAGGAACATTCAAGACAGGGTGTTCAGATCTGAGGCTGCAAACATCTGCTCTGTGTTTATCAAACTGCAAACCTTCAAGGACAGGATAGAGTCTTTGCTGCCTTTTACCTCCAGCCCCTGTAATGCACACTCCATACAGGAAGATGAACTGAGATTCCTTTTGAGCTGATCCCTGGTGTGCCCAGTGCGTGTGGTACAGGCAGCCTGAGCTCTGGGCTGCACCAGCTGGGCAGGGTCCTGTCCCCTTGCATGGTCCTCCTTATGTTGAGTAGTAGGTGGGCTCTGGATTGCTAAACTAGATAAACTTTTCTGGAAAGTAAATTCTATACTTTTGAAACAGTGTTTCTACTATGGAAAAAGAAAGCAAAGGAGGTTTCAACATAAAACAGACAAAAGAGAGGCCTCAAGTCTTACTATTCATTATAAACCAGGTATTCAAAAATATGTGTGATTATGACAAGCTAACTTTTACATCTTCTTATTCTAAATCTTAAAAAACCAACTTGAATGCAATATAAAATGCTTGAACTCTCAGTAATCATTTTTGTAGACATATTGACCTTGAGTCAACATTTTGCTCATAGCTACTGAGTTGGGACTCTGGAATGGCCTGGACTGAGAGCAGTTTGCTTTTCACTATGTTGCCTTTCACTCTTTGGGTTCAAAAGAGGGATGCAAGATACTTTTTTAATGTTTTACTGTTATACATTTTTTTAGGTACTGGGGACTGGATCCAGGTTTTTGAGACACAGTCTTGCTAAGTCACTAAATTGCCTAGGCTAGGCTCAAACTCGCTATCCTCCTGCTTCAGCCTCCCAGAGTGCTAGGATTACAGGTTTGTATTACCACACCAGCTTGTTATACACTTTCTATGATGAGCAGTGCTAGGTTTACCTTTTCACTTTTATTTGTGTAGTGTGTGAATACTCGATACATGTTTGCAATGTCTTACATATTTGATTTAAGAACAAACTGCACTTACCAGCATTGTTCAGCAAACTTGCATGAACTCAGCAAATAAGTAACTCACACTCTTATGAATTAACACCCATAGTATTCTTGGAGAAGCAACATGAGTCAGGGGGTCTTTTCTAGCCCTTCTGCACTTTTCTCTTCCAGTGAAGGATAAAAGAATGAAATGTCATTTTGTCATTGAGCTCCCAACAGCGCAGGCCTGTGAAAGGGAAGCAGCCACCCAGATTGCCATGCTGCCTGTGGAATGGGAATGGGCTGGTCAGTGCAGCACTGATGCAGAAAGAAAGCATAAACAAACACTTCTAGCAGGCCAGAGATAACACATTCAGAAACGTTTGTGGTCCTTTTGTTCATAAGCACATTTCTTTACGTACATGGTTGGGAATGAATGTTCTCTGATAATGCAGACCTCTCTCCTCCTGCATTATTCTTTCTGGAACCAAGATTTGAAGATCCATAATATAACCTCTGGGACCACCAATTCCGTCTTCCTAGTGTGTTTCTGAGAACACAGGTCCATAGTCAGCCCAGTGACCACCTTGGTTCACCGAGACTGTCTCTAGGGTCTGTGTGAACACATCTGTGTAATATGTAGTATGGGGTGCATATAGTAGGGATGCAGGAGTTCCACTGGGACCTGGCTCACTTCTATGCTGGGGAGTAATTCACCCACTCACCTGCTGTTACAGATTGAATAAGGTCCTCCCCAAAAGATATGTCAAGGTCCAAGCCCCTAGTACCTCAGAATTGACCTTATTAGAGATAGGATGTTTTTTGGTTCATTAAGTTTATTGGTACATTTTAGGTGTACAATATGACAACATTCATCATTGGGAATTTGTACCTTTACATGATATATCTTGGTTCTTATTTTTTCTCCATTCCCCTCCCTATTTACAAAGACTTTGGTTTCCATTTTTTTTCTTTTCTCATATTTTTTCCTTTCCCTTCTTTCCTTTCTCCTACTCCTCCTAGTTCCCCTTCCCCTTTAGACTTTTTCTTCCTATTTCACATTATCTATTATACCTTTTGATCCTTATTTACATTTTCAGTTTCTCATACCAGAGAATCTATTTGGTATTTACATATGTGTGTCCTATTTATTTCACTTAAGAGTGTGGCCTCAGTGTGCATCCATTTAGCTATAAATATCTCTAGTTTCTCATTCTTTATGGCTGAGTAGTACTCCATTTTATATATATAAAAAAACACATCTTCTTTATTCAGCCTCCAGTTGATGGGCACTTGGGCTGTTTCTAAGCTTTAGCTATTACAAACTGTGCCACTATAAACATGGGTGTGCATATATCACTGTGGTATGATTCTTTTAATTCTTTTGGGAAGATACCCAGCAGGGGAATAGCTGGGTCAAATGGGACCTCTAGTCCTAGTTCTTTGAGATATCTCCATAGTGATTTCCACTGTGGTTGCACCAGTCTGCACTCCCACCAACAATGGAGAAGGGTTCCTCTCTCCCCACAACCCCGCCAACATTTGTTATTGGTTGATTACTTGATAGCAGCCACTCTTTCTGGAGGTGGAATCTCAGTGTTGTTTTCATCTGCATGGAGATAGGATCTTACAAAGGTAATCAAGTTAAAATGAGTTCAAGTGGATAGGCCTTAATTAGATATGACTAGTGTCCCATGAAAAGGGGAAATTGGATAAGGAGACTGACACAAAGAGAAGATGATGTAAAGAGACACAGGAAGAATATGACCACATGACTGATGTGATCCATCTACAAGCCACATAATGCCGTGGGGATTGGCAGCAGACACCAGAAGGTAGAAGCAAGCAAGAGATTGTGACCCTGATGGGCCCTAAATTGTGGACCTCCGGCCTCTAGAACTGTCAGACACTAAATGTGTGCTGCTTTTAGTCACTCAGCTTGTGGTTATTGGCTATGGCAGCATCCCTAGAAATCTAATCCACATATGAACTTGCAGGAGCCTTCCATGGGCTTTCATGGCCAGGTGCGGTAGCACATACCTCTAATCCCAGCTACTTGGGAGGCTGAAGCAGGAGGATGATGAGTTTGAGGCCAGCCTAGACAACTTAGTGAAACACTGACTCAAAATTTAAAAATAAGTAAAGAAATAAAAGAGGCTGGGAATGTAGCTCAGTGGTAAAGCTCCTCTGAGTTCCATCCCCAGTACCACAAAAAGGGGGAGTAAGGGGGTTTGTACAAAGGTCAGTGAAACCAGACTCAGCATTTCCTTCACTACTTTCTCTAGATCTTCTTGCCTGACCTCACTGAGAACACAGCAACCTGAAGCACTGTGTGGGGGAGAGGCAGAGCCATGTAGCAAAGCAAAGATCTAGTCCAGTGTGAAAAGGATGGACTAGGGCCAAGAGGAGCCAGTGAGTCACCAGCATTAGGTCCCAACAGGCTCATGGCACCTCTGTCACATTTCCAGTAGGACCTGGAGCATTGACATTATGGGATCTGTAAAGTGCTCATGAGAATGCCACCCGAAGATGTCACCAAGGAGAAGCTTTGTGCACACACTGTGATAAATTATAGGACCAGTGAGTTACTGCCAACTTGCAGCCAACACCCTTGTTTCCAACAGATGAGGAATCTGTATCTTGGTGACTTGCCACCCATCATACGACTAAAGATAGTGAGTCAGAAGCAGAATCCACTTTCCAGGCTCTTTCTACCAGCCCTATCAACAAACATGTTAAAGCAGTTACCCTGTGGTCAGCACTGTGGCACATACTTTCGTTCTTCTCATAGCCTATAACCCAGTCAAAGACAAAGCCAATATTCTGGTGCTCTTTGAGAAAGACAGTAAGAGCCAGAGGAGGTGGAGGAGCTTTCTGTAATCCCTTTGCCTGGGAAACTTGCATTTTCTTCATCTGTAACTTGGAATAATATTTATCTTGCCTCCTGAACTTGTTATGTGAAAATGCTTTTCTGAAAGCTGTGACATGCACTATGAGTGGAGAAGTACTAGTAATAAAGAGTTTAGAGATGTTTGAGTCTGGTGTAGACTTGGTGGGATAAAGTTTGAGAACAGCTATAGAAGTATAATCTGGACATCTATAATAGTATATAATAGTAAGCATAATCTACACATTTGTAGCTGAAAAGGTGTTGAGGAACAGCAAATATGAGCAGAGGTGGGAAAGTGTGAATTGGGCAAAGAGAATATTAATCAGTTTTATTGAGTAATTAGTCAGTAACTTTGATTTGTATTTGACCCTAAATACTGGCTGGAATACTATTGGGAACAGTTATCAAAAGCCTAACTATGTACCTCAATCTCTGCAAAGCAGTATTGATGCAAGATAACAAGAACAAAACAAAGACACAGAAACAAAGATTTAAAGAGAAAGCTAGGTCTTGGCTGGTCCAAGCTGCTCTGGGCAACAAAGAAAAAAAGCACCAAAGACATCCACTATTTACTGATTACAAGTGTGGGAAGAAGGAGAGCAAGGTATGCTTTGAGACATCTGGTGATAGAGTGCAAGGCATCTGACAAGAGCGGATATCACAGGCAGGGCTATAAAAGGGGAGGCATTTGGTTATCTTGCTGGAGAGAATGGATGGATACTGGGACTGGGTCATAATTAACCAGTAACCCATCAGGTGAGTAAGGGAAGCCATAATTCAGGGGAAAAGAATTTAATTGGGGTCAAGCTGACCTTGGCTGGAAGTTAACTCAGCAGGGTCCTGCCACTTCACAAACCAGGTCTTAAGTTTCGGTGGCAGCCATTGGCAGAGGAGCTGTGCTTGCTCAACTCTGCCATCTGACATGCCCATTTGAGTCACGCAAGACTTTGGTCAGACTCCTACTATAATATAAGTGAATTATGAGAAAGCAAGAAGCTTGTGCCACTTATAGCCTCTAGTACCGGGCAGGGATGTTTACTACAGAACACATGCACTGTGCAACCAGTACTTGGTGTCCAGTCCAAGTCAAAATTATCAAAGGGGTTTGGTTCAGAAATTATTTTTTAACTCATAGGTCTTTAAAGCACATCATCTCTGGAGTCTCTTATCAAATGTCTATCCCACTGAGTGGTGAAAAAAATCTTTCAGGAACAGATGTTAGCACTTTATTCATACTCCCTGTTGTCCTGCTTTTTGTTTGTTTCTCGTTAAGTACAAAAGTTAAAATTGAAAAATAGCATATTCAGGTAAAGGTGGCAATATATGCAAAGAATAATGCAAAAACATATATTCATTTAAACTTGGGGCTTTATGAATAGTTTACAGCTTCAGTTGCTTTTGTCTGTGATTCCTTTTCACCAAGTTCAGGGGCTGTCTGTCATGCAGGGACAGCTGAGCAGATTTGGACCCCAATGCGTAATATGAATTAGATTCATTTGAATTCTTAATTTTTTTCGTTTTTTTGTTTTTTTGGTACCAGGGATCGAACTCAGGTCCTTGTGCTTGTGCAGCAGGCACCGAAACCACTGAGCTAAATCCCTGGCCCCTATTTGGGTTCTTAATAGCTTTGATAAAGTGGAACTGTATTTGATACTGTTTTTGTTTGTGGTTAGGTAATACACTTGCCTCTGAAACCTTGAAAATGAACCAAAATGAACAACAGCAGAAAATGCTGATATCCTGCCCAGTTTAACCCCATTCTCCCTCTGTAGCTCATAAAACTCTTGTAGCTGAACTTCCGCTGAAAGTGAGAGAACTCTTTGGTATGTGGCCACTGCTACTGTGTCCTTGGCAGTGAAGCAGTGTCTTGGTCTGCTTGGGCTGAGAACATACCACAGGCTTGGGTGACTTAAAGAGCAAACATCTGTTCCTCACAGTTCTGGAAGCCAGGAAGTACAGAACCAAGGTTCCAGCAGACCTGGTGTCTGGTGAAGGCCTACTGCCTGGTTTACAGATGGCTGTAATCTCCTTGTTCCCACAAGGGCCCAAATGAACCAGCTCTCATCCCTTCCTCTTCTTATAAAGACACCGATTCAATTCTGGGTGCTCACTCTCATGGACTCATCTAGAACTAGCTACCTCCTTATCCCATCCCCTTGAAGGGTAGGGTCTCAACATACGAATTTGGAAGGGACACAGGCATTTAGCCCATAGCAAGCAGCATTTGGTCTGAGACCAGCAGTCCTTCCTTACCAAAAGGATTCAGGTGAATGATATTCCCCAAGGGCTTCTTTTTGAGGCTCAAGAGCAACACACAGTGTTCATGTCACATGATGTGCTAGGTTTTGCTACTTAGATCATCGTAAGCATCCAATCATTATAATAATATGCAGCCATTATAATAATGTGCTAAAATATTTCAGCTGAAGAAGTAACGATTTGTATGAGTTTCATACAAGTAACTCCTATGTTTGAAGCTCCTGGGAGACCAACAGATTCATTCATTTATTCACTCATTCACTTATTTATTCAACAGATATTTAGTGAGGATTGTGCATTATTCTAGGCCCTAAAGAATTTAGCAATGAGGCTGAGGCAGGAGGATCACCTGTTAAAAGCTAGCCTGGAAAACATAACAAGTTCAAGACCTGCCTGGGCAACACAGTGACATCCTATCTCAAAAAACAAAACAGAACAAAACAAAAAGCAGTTAGCAATGAAGAAAACAAAGTTCCTTCCTTCAAGGGGCTTATGCTCTAGAGTATCAGACCACTAAGCAAATATATATATATATTTATATATTTATATATATATATTTATTTGTGACAGACCCTGATTTGGAGGAATTAGGTTGATTTGGAAGAGGGAATTAGGAAAACATTTTTGAAGAGGTAACACTGAGCTGAAATCCAAAAGAAGTGAGGGATTGAGACTTTCGATTTTCTGTGAGAGAAGAAACACTGTTACAAAGGCCTTGAGGCAGGGATGATCTTTGAATCTTCAAGAAATATTTAAGGTTAGTGTCACTGAAGTGCACTGAATAAGAAAGGAAATGGTGGGAAGATGGGCCAGAAAGAGAGCAGGAGGCCAGATTAGGATATCACAGACAATAGTGAGAAAAACAGATTTTGTTGTAAGTATAACAGGAAGTCATTTTTTTTCCATATTAGGTATACATTTTAGGTATACAATACAGTTACATTCATCGTTGGGATCTTGTACATGATAATTCTTGGTTCTTTTTTTTCCCCCATTCCCCTGCCCTCCCTTCACCCACTCCACCCTTCCCTAATTACATGTCCTGGAAATCTATTTGCATCAGTTTTATGGATTCCATTTGTTTCTTATATTGGGATTCCATCATGTTCCT
>NW_004624785.1:638754-668666 GCF_000247695.1 Heterocephalus glaber | reverse complement strand
CAATGTGGGCAGCAGTGTGCAGATATAAGTCAATGAGGCTCAGCAAGCCAGTAGCAGACCCATGAGATTCAGGCAGATTTCTGGCTGCAAGTCCCACATTGAGCTCTCCCTGTCCTCCTTCAGGGTTGAACTCTGCAAGGTTCTACTGCAGGTTCCAGCTGCCTTTCCCCTGAAGATAGTCCAGGTTGTGATGGGAGGTGATGATCCCTCCAGCTTACCAAGTATGGTGGTCTGGTGTGCCTTTATTGCAGATTCTCTTCACTTTTCCAGTGGGCTTCAATTTTCATCAAGAAGCCTGAGAAAGGCCCTCTTTCTGTTGTTCACTTTTGCTCTATCTTCTGGAGCTCAGAGCAGGCCTTTATGACCGCCTCCCCCCGCCATGCCTTTGTAATGTGGAATCAGGTACTGGCTCAACCAGGAGGCCAGAGGTGTGTGTGTGGGGGGGTGTTGCAGGTAAGCTGGTCCCTGGGAGGTGGGGTGTGGGCCAACAGGAAGTCATTTTTCAAAGGTCATTCTAGCTCCTACATGAGCAGTAGGATGTAGAGGAACAAGAGAGGAAATGGGGGACTATAGACAGTAAGTATTGCAAGACTCTAATTGCAAGGTGAACATGGACTTGGTCTGGTCTAGTGATGGAAGAGATGGGAGGTAATGGGAACTAGGGGTGTCTTCATGGGTGACACAATTTGCATATGGATGTATGTGGGGTGTGGCTATCAGGAAAATAGCTTTGCTCTTCTTCTACATTTAGAGAAGCCCATGGGTCACAGTTAACAAACTCACTGTTGCCCAAGAAGGAATGTGACCTATGACAGCAGAATCCATGGCCCTTTCATAAAGGTGAAGAAGGATCAAACCCTTAAATGACTCATAATTTAAAATAATGATTTAAATGTTGAGTGTCATGCATTTTTTGTGAAGAAGAGAATAAAGACTTTGCTTGCTTTGTATCACCTTTAAAAAAAAAATCCTTCTTTTTCTTTTTTGGTACCGAGGATCAAACTCAGGACCTTGCACTTGCCAGGCAGGCGCAGCACCATTGAGATATCCCCAGCACTTAAAAATCCTTTATTTAGCAACTTTTCAAAACCACAGCAGATGTACTTTGGTTAGGAAATAAAGTAAATTATAATTTCCAGGAAGAGCCGACCTATTATTATGGATTTGTTAAAAAGTTCATTATTTAGTATATTGGAAAACCTAGATTTAGTTTATAGTTTCTTCTTCTGGGTAGGAGTCCCAGACAACATTAAATCAAGTAATGGTGAAAAAGAGGCAAATAAGAAAAATTCAAATTTTTCTCTCCTCGGTTCTGGTATATAAAATTTTGAGTAATTTTCTTGTAAAAACAATACTCAATATTGGCTGAACTCATTTGGATTTCCTGTTTCCTTCCCTTTGGTTCTGTTCTTATGCCTTCCTTCCTCCAAACCTGTTTAGCAATTTTTCCCCTGCAAGAACAAATTTGACACACTTACATGGTTTCTGATTTTTTTCAGTGACAACTATGCTATTGCTTAGGGTACTTTTGTAAATAAAAAAATGTGCAGAACTGAAATAATTTGGCTTTTGGGATGTTAATCATTTCTTTTCTTTAAAAAAAAATGATTACAGAAATGTGGTATCTTTGGATTTTTATTGTTGTCATCATTGTTCTTTTTTGTTTTAGTTTTTGTTTTTTTGGTACCTGGGATCAAACTCAGGACTTTGTGCTTGCAAGGCAGGCGGTAGAACCACTGAGCTAAATCCCTAGCCCATCATCATTGTTCTTTAAGGTGACATTTACAGCCTGCAGTTATATATATTTCTTAGCCCTGAAATGTAAGCCTTAGTATCAAACCCACATTGGCTCTTGTTTTGTGTCTGTGACCACAGTTCTTAAAAGAGTACATTCATATTCCAGGAGCTGTAGAGACAGGTTTGAGACTATTAGTGACAATATTGTTCACATTGGCAAAAAAAACCCTGGAAACAATCTGAATATTCAAGAACAGGAGAAAAAATAAATGCACTGTGTTATATTCATATATTGGAATATTATATATCAGTAGAAAAGAAGAACCAGTACCTACATGCAAATGGAAAATCTTAAAAACACTATGCTAAATAAAAAAGCAAGTTTCCAAAGACTATGAACAGGAAAGTACCATGTTTATAAAACTCAAAAGCAAGCACTTTCAGGAAATGTATTGTTGGAGGAGATCCATATGTAATAAAACTATGTGTAAAAGCAAGGATGATGACTAAGAAGGGAGTAGTCTAGAGGTATGGATCCTCGAAGAACACAAAGTTATTTCCAGTATTGTTGGTCAGTGGGATCTAATCTTCAGTTGGATTGAGGAAGAGTTCACTCATGGACAGGAAAGCAGGAATAAGAAGCTAAATTTTTTAATGTGGAATTAAATGAGCCTTCATCTATGAGTAGAAATGTAAGCTCTTAGTTTTGTAGTAATCAGAGCCACTATTTGCCTTATAGCAATCAATTGTTAATGAATGAATTGGAAGGAGAATGAACAAGTGAAAAAATCCCTTGGTTAGTAGTAAAGCAGAGTGCTTTGGGTGGAGATACACTGAGCAAATGAGGCTTAAGCACAAGATCAGGACCTGTTTAGCCTAGAAGTGCAGCAGGTGTGCTTTCAGGTTTGATAATTTCTACTGCTCATTACATTCTCTTCCAGGCATTGATCTTTGGAGGGAAAATACTATAACTCATGCAATTCAGGGATTCCCACAATTATCCTGTAGTGGAATCTCTCAATAGTTAAAATTGAAAGTTCTCTTTCTGGTGAAGGTGTGGCTTCTGGTATCATTTGTGTAATTCTCTCTTTTACTCATTTAGAAATTTCTATGTCTCACTCAAAATGTAAATCTCTGATTGAACCCAGGGCTGAAGTCTCTGCCCAACCAGAATTGACTACATGAGACATCTGTGATTTTGTCAACCTGTCCCAACCCCCTCATTAGTAAAGGTAAGGGAGAAACTGGACTATTTCTGAGGCCTCTTTCAGATCCAACATTGTGTGACTCTGGGAATCCGTATGTAAAGAGCCAGACATGGCAAAATCCTCTTCTGGGTTGGCAGAGAAAAACATTAACTGCCCACTTGCCCACTGTCTGTTATTTGTGCTTGAGGTGATGGAGACCTCTGTAATCCTTTTTGTACATTATTTTTCTGCTGTCTTAGTTACATTTCAGGTGCCTCTCCTTGAACCGTGCAAACCATGCATGACTGTCTACATAGCGATGACGAGCTAGAGCATCCCACAGACTTTATTGATTAATTTCCTTCTGCTGTTGTGTATTAGGTATACAACTTAGATGATGTGTTAAAAAGCCCATTAATTTTAGTCAACCCTCATATGTTGATGAGAAATGCATTTTACATGAATTCCCTCAGGAAATGTTAGTTTGAGCTATCATCTGTACCTAAAGGAAAACAACACTCACAGTATTAGGTAGTTGACACCTCTGAGCTTGCAAAAAGCATCCTAAAAACTATGTCCTTAGACCCAGCATAAACAAGCCCATTGAGAAGTGTCATCTAGGACAGTAAAGACTGTATTTTTTAAGTTTAATTGTTGTTTTGATCAAAGTTACACATAGACAAGGTTTTAAAAGCCAAATTGTTCTAAAGGACTTATAACCAAATCAACCCCTGCTCTGTGCCTCACCCTCTACTGTTGGCTCACTTTCAGCCTCTTTTGACGTTAACCTCCATATTTCTAAGTAATCTGCACGTATTTCTCTCTGTGTGTTCATTCGTGTTAGACATTATCTGTCCACTTCCCGTTCTGTCACAGTCCCCTTCCTCTTTCTCCTCTAACCCTTTCAAAATTGTTATACAATTGGATGAACTCTATATTCATGTTCTTTTTATTATTATGAACATGGGGTTATTGTTCATACCTGTTCCAGGCTGTAGACCATGAATATTTCCTTATAAAACATTTTATATTTCCTGATTTTTATTAAAAATTGCACTCTGCCACGTATTCTAACAGCTCTGTAGAAATACATACATACAGTTATACACCTATTGATTTTTTAGTTGCATCTGGAGCCTCCTCCTGATTCAGTTTGGACCAGCCTGATATACCTGTGGCATTCTGGGATCTCTCTTATTTTTCATCCTAAGAATTTTTTTTGCCTCTCTTTGGCTGGATCACCAGTCCCTAGTTCCCTGGGCATTATCATCTTAATTTTCTTCCCTATTTGGGTGAGCACATCCTATGACATTGTTAGGAAGTGATAAAATTTTATTATTTTAAACAGCTGAAAATATATTTTAATCTTACAAGTGGTTGGTGGTTTAGTTAGGTATAGAAATCTGAGAGGGGGAAAAGGATGTAGAAGGAATTAAGACATGTCCTATACACGTACCAACTGCCCACAATGAATGTATTCATTATATACCACAAGCATGTACTACTACTACTAATCCTACTACTACTACTACTACTAATACTAATAATAAAACTTCAAAAAAGAAAATCACATTCAGACAGAATTATGAAGCTTCTAGCTTCTAGCTTTCAAATTCGCTATTCAGAAATCCTGAGTCATATACAGTACAAATCGAATCTGATCTCTTTCCCACCATCTTTTTGTGTCTTCTAAAGCTTTTAGACTTTGTTCTTTATATCTGGTGTTTGGAGCTTTTTGGTTTTTTGAAGTTAGTATTAGTCATTGTGGTGTACACCAATAAAATATTAGTGAGACCTGTTAAAGTGGAAACTTGAATCTTTCATTTCTAAGAAATGTCCTTTGATAACTTCCTCTGTACTTTTTTGTCCTCTCTATCTGGAACTTCATATGTATAGGGAACTCTCTTTTTAGATAGTGTTATCTTACAGTGAGCTTATGATTTTTTAGTTTTTATTGTCCATCTAGATCTTTTTGTTTTGCTTTCTGGAAAATCTATTTATCTTTTAATAACTCCAATGATTTTTTTATTTTAGTTGTAATATTTTTGAGCACTAAAAACTTTTCTTGCTCCCTGACTGTTCATTTTTAGAATACCCTGATCTTATTTCATTTCTCTGAAGATATCAATTGTAGTATTTTTGAAAACTAATAGCTAGCACATAAAAGAACCAGGCACTGTTCTAAGTAGTCTGTTTGTTATTAACTCTTATGATCCTCAGAGCAACTCTTTGAAGCAATACTGTTATCATTCTCATTCTACAGACAGGGAAACTGAACCTCAGAAAGGGTCAGGGCCTTGCCCAAGATCCCACAGGTAAAAAATGATAAGGCCAGGGTTCAAACCAGCTTGGCTTTAGATACCGTGCCCTACCCACATGCTGTACTATCTCTGCTCTCTATCTTGTCTCTCTTTCTTTTGAATTCTTCACTTCTGTGTGTGTGTGTGTGTGTGTGTGTCTGTCTGTCTGTCTGTCTGTCTGTCTGTCTGTCTGTTTCATGTTGAAGGCTTTCTTCAAATGTCTGGTGACATTTGGCCATCTGTTCACATCAATAGTTAGTTACTGTTCAGCCAATATAAGCTCTGTGTAACTGGATAGGCTTTTTGTGTATTGTGAGACCGTAGTATGATTGAGAAGCCAGCTGCTTTGGCACTGGAGAACCCCAGTGACCAAGAAGTCCCTTTTCCAGAATCCTTAAGTTTCTTGAAAGAAAGGTCCTTTAGTCTCCCGTGGAGGAGTTTAAGCTTGACTGATGTCATTCTTAAACTGTGTGTGAAGAGGGGCCTGAGTCTCATTGCTCCGTTTGCATATTTCTTACTTCATCACTGTGTTTAGCCTCATATTCTATCTCTGTCCTGCTCTGATGTCCCAGGGTACAAAGTCTGTGTGTTTTAATTTTCCCAGTTTTTACCCCATCTTCTGCATGGAAAAATCTGGAGCCAAACTTCTAGAGCAGACTCCTAGAACATGTCCAGTTTTGAGTCCCGGGGCTGTGTAGGTCTGGGCCAGGGGATTGATTTACCTCTATCAGCATTACCCTCTCTCCCAACCTCCCACACTTCGGGCACTTGGTTTTGACTTTCCTTGGATCATTAAGTCACAGTCACATATCCTGGCTCCATCTGCTTTCTGCTTACACACTCACCTGTGAGGTGACATCCTTTACACCCACACTTTTTATATGTGGGTATTCTATATTCTGTATTAGGTGATTAACTGAATTAATGGGAGGGCCTGTTATTCCTTATTTCTTCTGAGTCTCACTAATCTTAACTTGAGTACTTGGTATTTACCAGTCTTTGATTGTGAGTTCTTTCCTAGTTCATGATCTGTAGAAATTCCCACGGGGCTAAACTCAGGATGCTTTCCTCCAGAAGACTCATAGCTGCTTAATAGAGAGCTAGGGGTTCCCAGACTATAGACCACTTCAGTGTCACTTGAGCTCACAGCCCAAGCCCACTGGATTAGGTTATAGACAGAGTTCAGTCTATGTGGTTGGAGGACAGAGGTCCCATTTCCTCACTACTGTTGACCAGGAGTTATTCTTGGCTTCTAGAGGTTCTCCTGCCCTCCTTTGGTCCAGCAGCACAATGTCTCCTGGCTTAGAGTTTCTCTGGTTCTTTCCTTTTTCTCTCCAACACCTTTCTTCTTACACATTAGTATATCCTTCTCCTCCATTTTTAAGGACACACATGATTACATTACATCTGCCTGGATGATCTAGGACATCTCCCTATCTTAAGGTCACCTGTTGAGTAGCATTAGGCACATCTTCAAAGCCCCTTCCCAACAGTATCTACATCAGGAGCTAGGAGGCTTGGAGGAATTTCTTCCAAATCCTGCTACATCATACATATACACACATTCATGTCTTACCACAACTTTGTGAGGTGGGTGGTCTTATTGTCCCCATTTAAAAAATACAAAAGCTAAACCCAGAGACCTGGTTTTCTGTGATCACACAGTTAGTAGAAGAGCTGGGACTCAAACCTAGTGGTCTGTCTCCAGAGGTCATTGCCCTTAACTGCTGTGCTGTACTTCCTCTCGATTACTAGCTGAGATGCTGAGCAAATCCCAAGCCCTCTGAAACACTGATTAAAAGATAAATTAGTATTTTTAAGTCAATCAGAGTGTTAGAGATAAGAGAATTTGACGTGAAAAGTATAAAACTGCCCATTGCAATTCTTCAGTTTTTCTGGATAAAGAGTGCTTTGCTTTAAAAAAAAAATTTTCCATAGGACCAGTTCATAATCTTCTTAGATATATTGTTTGCAAACTTTGTACAGTTACAGATTTTAGACACTTAACACATGACATTACTTCTCATTTACATGTGGAGAAAATGAGGAGAGAGCTTTGTCCACCATCTGGCTTCCTCTGGCCTTGTTCTCCACTCTGAATTCTCCTTCATCTGTTCAGCTTCCTAATGGCCATCTATTCATCTCTCCCTTCTGCCCCTGCCTTTCTTGCTCTTTCACCTCACAACCAAACCCTATAAAGAATATTCTAGATTCTTATTCACCACTACTCCTCAAAACTGCCCTGATGTGATCACAGATTAACTTCTCCAGCCCAGGACACCCCCAAGAAAATAATCTTACTAAACTCACCAGCACTGGACAGTGTGGCCACTGCTCTGTTCCAGACCTTCCTTCTCTTGGCTTCCTTGCTGCTGTTTTTACAAGGTCTTCTACTTTCTGATGTTCCTTCCTTTCTCAGTCACTTTTTCCTTTCTCTACTGGCCTCCTTTGCAGTCTGCAAAAAGAGACACAAATGTGAGCTCTGGTGGCCAAGAGGAAGCATGGGGAGGTGGAAAGGGTCCCAGAGACGGCCACCACCCAGGTTCCAGGGTCCTCTGTCCTTCTGGCGTTCCTCTTTCCCTCAGGGGTCCCAGCTCCCACACCTGCACTACTTGCTGTTGATGTGTTGACCATTTTCTTTTTCCCTTTATCTCTTTTGCTATTAAAAAAATAAATGGCATAGTTTTTAATCATCATTTACCTTTGTGCCTTCAAAATCAAATCATCTCCACCCTGACAAACCCAGCTAAGGCCTCTTACCTCTACTAATCCAGTGTTCTCTAAATCTGCTTCTGAGGCTTGTGCCCCCCCCGCCCCGCCCCAGTTCCAGAGCCACACTGTGGGAACAAAAACGATAGGATTACTTACTCGACACTTCCCATCTGGATAGGTTTCTGATTGTTGCCAGGGTTGGGCAGAATTATAAGGTGTGAAGCAGGAAGAGGAGTCACCCTGTGGCAGATACTTCTCCTTTAATACATTTGTTTCCTGTTCCCGTTATCTGTAAAATAAAGCTAGTCATTCTGTTCAGAGTAGAGTGTGGAGGGGATAAGTGGTGGTTAGAGAGAACATGAGAAAACATTTTTATGCAGCTGTACATTCGCTTGCAAATACTATGAATGCACAACGTGTTTAATTTTCATGTTTGCTTAATGCATATGCTCAGTGTTCCCATATTTACCATCACAGTCCTTTGTGTACTGTGAATTCCTGGAGGACACAGGTTTGTTTAGTGTAGCATCCAGCACAATGCCAAAAACAAATAGGCTTTTAATAATAGGGTGTTGATCATTGCCATGATAGCTGAGAGAAGTGTCAACTTTCAGTGGCCTCGATTTATTAGAAATGAATGCAAGACAACATGGTCTAATTAGGGAAATGGTGAACTGACATTTAAAGGGGTTAAAACAACCACTATTGGAAATATAATGACCAGCCTTATCCTAAGGGCTTTATATGTATTATTTTATTCTCCCCTCCTGCAGTAGATCCAAGTGGTACACTTGTTTTTCAGTGGAAGAAACTCTGCAGAGGGTGATCAAACAAATAACTTGCTAACATCATATGGCAAGTAAGTGGGGAGCCAGAATTTTAACCCAGTTCTATTGTTCACATGTCCCCTCCATCTCATGTTAGATGTAAACAGCCCTTGGCCTTTGACTTCCCAGCCTCCAGAGCTGTACAGAATAGATTTCTGTTCTTGTAAATTACCCAGTCTCAGCTATTCTGTTTCAGCATCAGAAAACAGATTTAGATCCTAGGCACACTGACTCAAGGTCCATGCCTCTGGTTGCCTGTTGGTGGGCGCCTGGCCTGGCTGACTTTCTTCCACCCAAGAAGCCCTTTCTTTAGCTAATGGCCACACGCCCCTCTGACAATCATCATCATCCCTAATTCTGCTCTTAATTTGGTTCTTCCTCCCTTAGGGTTTTGGGGACTCATCCTTCAAAGATGTAGCCACATTCTATGCTTTATAAAAACACAGTCCATTAATTAAAGTGCAAATAAATAAATAAATAAATAAATAATAAAATAAAATAAAAACACAGTCCATGAGGCCGAGGCAGGAGGATTGAGACCCACCTATACAACTTAGCAAAACTCTGTCTCAAACCAATGCATACATACATACATACATACACACATACATACATACATACACACATACATACATACATACATACATGAAAGGGCTAGGGATGGAGCTCAGTGGTAGAGTACCCCTGGGTTCTATCCCCATTACCACAAAAGATAAAACACAGTCCATGTCTCACAATACACATTCACACCAACACACACGCGAGCACACACACACTCACACACACCCCGTATCTTCTTTTGGGAAGGAACGTAATAATAAATTGCTTATTTAGACATGGGTAAGCTTGTTGGAACAGGTCAAAATGTATTCATCTTTTGGTTTCTATATTTCTTATTTTGTATACTTATCAGAATTTAGGATTAGTCTATAGTAGTATCTGGGAACACAAAACAAGGCATGTGTGTAATTGTAATTCAGTGTTTCAAAATAAACAGTTTATATAAGACAACATTAAATAGTGTATCCAGTTCTGGTTGATACTGCGTTTGGCAGGGATGGGGGTGGGGGAGCATTGCTGGGCATTGAACTCAAGGCTTTCACCTTGAGCTACTGAGCTACATCTCCAGCTGCCCCTCCCTTTACATTTTGAGACAGGGTCTTGCTAAGTCAGGGCTCAGTTTGAATTTACGATTCTTCTGCCTTACCCTCCCAGAGTGCTGGGATTACAGATGTGCACCACCATGCCTGGTGATAGTGCTCTTTTCAAGGTGATCTTGAAGCCAAGAACAGCGAAAAGACCCCACTTGCTCATGATATCACACTTTGAACAGCTTGCTCTTAACAGCTTACTCTTCTCTGTAAGATAAAAAAACAGAGTCTACTGTTCAACACCATGCTCCTTCCCTTGGTGCTATTAGCATCTGTAAATGCACACTAAAATCTCAGGAGCTGTCATTGAAGTGTGTAGGAAAGACGTCTCACAGCTGTGAATGTAGCTGTGGCCCCTGCTTGTGGTCCAGGGCAGGGGACTCAGCAGGTTGGGGTCAGAACTGATGGTAATTCAGCCATTCTGAACATTTCACTCCAGGACCTTAGCTGGTACCGCTCAGCCACATTTTACCTGATTGTAATCAGCACCGCATCTGGGATTGTGTCAACACCAACATAAGCTTCAGAAACACACTCTTGGGCCGGGGATTTAGCTCAGTGGTTTCGCTTCCTGCTGCACAAGCACAAGGGCCTGAGTTCGATCTCTGGTTCCAAAAAAACCCCAAAAAACAGAAACACACTCTTGGTTCTTGCTACCTTTTCCTGTTTTTTAAATTTATACTGTGACTCACACTTCACTAAATGCCATACATATATTCACTTTCATCTAATACTCATTATTATGTGATTATATTATTTATCATATATGATATCACAATATATTATGAACCAAGGTTCAGAGAGGTGAGGTACATTTGCCTGAGTCACAGCTAGTGATGGCATCAGAGATCATTTCCCAGGCTTATTCTGAACCCAAAGACAAGTTTTCTTACCCACTATGGAACTAGAAGGGGCCTGAGAAACTGTTTCCAGCCCCTTATCATATGGATGAGCAAATCTTAGCTCAGCAAATGAGTGACTTGTGCTGGATTCCCCCATCAGTGGTTTTAAGACCTTGGGCTCAGGCTCCTCCCACTGTGGAGCCTTTCCCACAGCCTCCCACACCATTTCCCTGTACGATGACTGAGCCCTCGCACTAGCCTCCCTAACTTTGCTTCACAGAGCTGGCTCTGTCTATAGAAACAAAATGAGTTGTGTGGCATTAGCAAGTGTGAAAAATCTGGATTCAGAGATTAAAAGAAAATGCCAGCTGGGATATGGCATACTGAAGGTAAGTGGGTATAAGTGGATTCTGGGGCACAAATGCTGTTGGCATTGTGTGTGCAAACAAACACCAAGCGAGCTCATGCCTGTTAGGCCAGCCCTTACCATCATTGCCCACTTGGGTCCATGCAAGCAGGTCCTGCCCACCGCCTCCTCTTGTGGATTTCCACCTTCATTTTCTGAACATTGAATTCGTCTTTCCTTCCAAAGAGCAAAACCTGAATGCCCCAGGTGGCTGGGGAAAGGCGCACAAATATCCTCTGTGACATTGTCCTGATTGTTAAATACTCTGACCTCACAGAAAAGTCAGATCAGATGGGTCCTCAGGATCCCCAGTCTAGCACTTTAGTTTTTCTCCTTATTAGTGAACAACAGGACAAGAAAGTATCAGGTTTCAAGACCATTGTCATACAACCCAGAGGAACTCCTGATGCAAGGCGTGGACCCCTTTTTCTGGCTGTCTAAGCCCCAGAGCCTCTTGACTAGTGGAAAGCCTCACTGGTCTTCACCTTGGGAAGGCTGTTCCAGCTCCTCCTCCCTGCTAGGCAGTGGAAGTAGGGTGAAGTCCAGGCCTACAAGGAACACCTGCCAAGACCAGGGGGCACTGGAGCCTGGGTCTCAGGGGAACTGTGGTTTTATGGAAGTGCTGGCTCTCAGCAGATCCAAAGACTCAGTTTTGTCATAGTTCTTTTAGAGGTGGCTGAGGTGTTGAAAGGAGGCCAATTTGTTTAGTGTGGCTATTTTGTAGAGGCCAGAGTGTTCCTTTTCAAACGCCTAGTATATCTTGGGCTAGTGAAATTGAGGTGGTTGTTGGAAGGTCGCTTGACAAATGGGGAATGAGAACAAAGGGAAAGAGATGACCCTGGAAGACACATCATTCAAGCCACACAAGCTTGATGAATCATCCTGTGATTGAGCCACCTCTGGTGACCAGAATATCCCTGCCTTCCTGCTGGTCCATCTTCCACTGGACAATGAGGAGTAAACACTGAAATTCTCCCTCTCCAAATCTTTCTCGCTGCCTTTTGAGCAGAGCATAGTGCAGCTGATTACATTCAGGCTCACATGATTATAATCACATTTAGGTCTTCTTTGCCAAGCTTATGTCAAATCACACCCAGTGGACCAGGAGCATCCCAAGTTTCTTTAGCTGGACAGTCTCAGAGAGTCTTTTGTGTTACTTCTCTAGCTACATGCTAGTGCCAACTGCATACTTCTATATTTAACATCTCTTTAATATGTAATATACATACAGAAAAATGTACAGATTACAAAGGACAGCTTGGTAAATTTTCACAGAGGTATGAAACTAATATCACCAGAACTCATGGTAAGAATTTCTTTTGTACTGTGCATTGAACCCAGGACCTTCACCCTGAACTACATCCCTAACCTTTAAAAAAATTTTTTTTACTTTGAGACGGGGTCTTGCTGCATTGCTAATTTGCCCAGTCTGGGCTCAAACAAGATCCTCCTTTCTCAGCCTCCCTGAGGGCTGGGATTACAGGCATGCACCACCACACTCAGCAAGAAGTAGAAGATTTTCAGCAAACCATGAGTCCCCATTGTGCTCCTCTACCCCATCAACCCACTGCCTCATCAAGGGCAACTGCCATCTTGCCTCCATCATAGCTTTGATTTTGCCTATTTTGAAATTTATATAAACACAGTGTCTTCTTTTTGCTCAGCATTTTAAGATAATGTCTATGTTGTCACATTCAACAAATAGCACATTTGAATCATTGTGGTATGATATTCCACTATATTAACATATAACTTATCAATACATTCTACTGTTGATGGCGAGTTGGATTTTTTTACAGTTTGGGGTTGTTAAAATAGTGATGCCATCAACATTTTGTTCATATATCACTGTACAAATCACTTAATCAACTTTGTTTTGAATCTGTTTGTCCCTTTAAGGTACTTTTATCTCAAAGTTCTGAGAATATGCCATTTACACTCTCATGGCCAGGGTACAGGTCACTAAATGCCTGGTCCATGCCCTGTTACCATGTTGTGATGCCATTTTGGACCTGGCCAACCTTCTCCTGCCAGACTGTAGATCCAAGGGGTTTTCTCCCACACATAGTAACTGATCATAATTATTACTTGAATCAGTGTCTTGATGAAGGAATGGAACCCAAACTATTGGGTTGCAATGGGAAAGGATAATTAAGTTTGCCCATTTCTGCCTTACCATTGCAATATGGCACTGTGATACAATAATTGATTAAGGAAGGACACCAGATCAAGGTGAGAGAAGGTCAAACTAGAGATTAATACAAGGGGATGGGAGGGCTGGTGAATGGAGACCATCTCTGGTGGGTGTGTTGGTCACTAGACATATTAGGAAGCATAAATTAATAGATGTCAAGACCTCTATAGGTACAACTGTCACCTGTTCCCAGTGTCTTCCCCCTTTTCTGTAGCATGGACACCAAGCATGGCAGTACATTTGGTGGGGCAGGAGGAGGCAAGATTTTTTGTTTTGTTGTTTTAATTTCCAAAATCTGTAGCAACACAATGTGAGAGGAAAGGTGGAAGTCCCAGAACCAAGAGTTCTGACTGCAACAAGAGGGGTTATTGGTACCATGTACGTGGACATTTGCAATACCACTGGGGAGAAGGTCAACCCAGGCAAGGCGCACCCTTCTTAGGGTCTTTGCTACCTTGAGCACGGCTTCAGTGACCCTTTTCAAGAAGCTGGGAGAGACCATAGTTTTCAAAACGTGGGAATCTATTTCCGAAGGTAGGGGACAGTGGCTGTTTTCAGAGGATGTGACAGGTTACAGCAGTGCCCCAGGCAGCCACCTGCTCTAAGGAATCACCCAGGCCATACAGTGTGTCTTGAAATTTTCAGGGTGGATCTGTGGCACCACAAGCCATTCTTTGTCCCTGTAGTCAGTCACTCATGATCTTAACACATATAACATTTCAGAAACAGTGCAGGTTTTTGTTTCTCATTTGCATCATTCAGAAAGATAGCTTTGTCACACAGGAGGGTAGATTTTGTGTACATTGCTGTGTTGCCATGGGCATTGCCTGTGTTCTCCGTCAAACCCTCTTGTGATAAGCACAGCTGGAGCTGGGAGCTGAGAAAGGATTGGTTGGAAAAGTCATCTTAGGATGTCCTGTAAGTCCTAAAAAGACATCCATGCATATGTGTGCACCTGTGTGTGTACATATGTGTGCATACACCCATGCATGCACCCCATGCACCCTCAGATGTGATTACACACAGGAGGATGTGGGGGCGGTGACCCTTCTCTGCACACTGCAGGCTGCTTGCAGCTTTGTTTATTTTCCTGGAGTTTTCCCTTTGTGGGAGGCCTGATAGAACAAAGACCACCCACCTGCCATTGTTTTTCTTTCTTTCTTCTTTTCTTTTTTTTCATCTGCACAAGCTCAGAGTATAGTTATGTTTCAGCCTTAAAGAACTGGCTCCTGGCAGACCTTCCTCAGGTTACAATAGATTACCACTGGTTACATCTGGGATTTATGCAAGTGGTCTCTTTTGGGCCCTCTCTTTTGAGCCTGGGCCAAGGTTTCAGCAGGGCCACATGTGTGGACACTAAACTTCTTAGGGACAAATGTTGGGGGGGGTACAAGCAAGATGAACAAGCAACAAACAAAGTTGTTGATAGATTCAATACATGTAAAATAAAGGCCAGAAAAGTTAATGTGGAAAATGTGTTATAATTTACTCATAAAAGGAATTAAACATCCTTTAATTCCTTAGAAGACATAAAAAGAACTAAATATCACTCCAGTTGCTGGAGAGTCCAGTGTCTGTGTGTCAGGTCCAGCCCAGATCTGATCCAGCTGCTCTTACTGTCCCTCCCAACTCCAGCACTTCTTCAAAGACCTCTGTCCGTCCTTCTCAGTGCTCCAGGCGTAGCTGCTCTAGTTACTTGAAATCCACCTCAGTGTTTATGTCCTGGAACCTCAGATTTAAGACAGAGCGACCTCACTGCTATGGTTTCCCTGCTGTCCTATATCATTTTCAATGATTATTTCCACAATGAACCCCAGCACATTATTGGGATGAGCACAACTGCTGTATACTCATGTGGTGTGAGGTTCTCCCTTCACATGGGGATGCAGAACAGAAGCTTTGCAAGCCCTACCACAGCCAGAGACAGGAAAGCTGTTCCCAGTGGTGACGGTGCCATTGGAGGTGGCTGAATGGTGTTCCCTGACTCTTTGTATGGATCCAGTACTGTCCCTTTTGGAGCTCAGTAGCACAGGAGCTGACTCCTGATTAATTGACTCTAGTGAGCAACAGGGACATTAGTGGTCTCAGAAACAGAGTTGGAGGTGGATTTTTTGTTGTGTTGTTGTTATTCTTTCCTAAAATGTGGGGAATCAAACTGTAGAGTTTCAGCTAAGCTCGTTTTGTTTTGTTTTTAACCCTGTATTTTTCAGAGCCTGATATTAAAACGAGGATAATGTCTTCAGATTTGAAGCAAAGAAACAGACTGAGCTTGATGTTTATTTTTATTCTTTCAGTCATTTTTGCTATGAAATAATTGCAGGGAGTAATATCTGATTTTAATATACACCAGTGTAAACAGGGCACTGTGTGGGAAAAAAAACTTGATGCTTCCTTTATTGGAAGCCCTATCTCAGGGTCCTCAATGAGGACATGGGGAGTAGCATTTACCTACTTGCCCAAAGAGATGTGCTTTTGGGAGAAGTGAGGGTCTAAAAGGGCACTGCTTGGTTGTTCTAGAAGCATCTGTTTCCTTTACATGGATTCTGGAAGCAACCTAAAACAATCCCTGGAAGGCTCTGAACCACTGGCAACCAGATCACCAGCAGGAAGGGCCAGGAGCTGGGAAACTTGAATTCTAGCCTTAGCTCTGACCTTCAAAAGCTATATAGTCTTGGGCAGTCTACTTCTCAGAACTTCCTTTGTAAAGCAAAAGATTCACCTGGTTTCTTTACACAAACATCTCCTGTTGCTTTGCTAATCATCCCATCCCTGACTCAAGAACTCAGAGAGTCCTGATAAGAAAGAGAAACAAGATGAGTTCATCCCCAGCACCAAAAAAAAAAAGAAAAGAAAAGAAAAAGAAAGAGAAACAAGAAAACCAGCAATTATAGTGCAGTGCGGAAAGTGAATGGAGGCCCAGGATGCATTGGTGGCACTAAGGTGGTTGTAGTGAGCTGGGGAGGACTTCTTAGAGCAGGTGGGTGACACTTCAGCTGAACTGAGTGATGAGAGGATCATTGCAGGCCGGAGGATGATTCCAAAGGTGCTTTCCAGATCTTAGGTGCTGATGTTACTGGGATGCAGAGTCTACCCACACGTTTCAGTGGGTACCATCCCACCTTGTCGTGGTCTGGGGCAGTGGCCCTTGGGATCATCTCTTCCCCCTCTGACTGCAATCGAGGAACCCTCAGGAGGGCTTAGCTGTTATTCCCCACCATTCCTGCCCACTGTGGCTTTTGGCTACTCCTGTTTCTAGGTCTTTTTTCCCTGCTCTCATGGCACATGTCTCATCGGAACATGGTTAATTAGAGATCACCAGTTTATGCAAGAGATGATTTCCTGATGATCTCATATTATTTAAAATTCATATAATTTGAGACTAGTTTCTCATAGAAATAAGTTTACAGAAAGGAAGCTGTGGTTTTTGAAGGTATAAATCTACAACCACTGAAGAAAATTTTGATATATTTTGAGCAATGTCTTAAGAATGCACAATAAATATATACATAATGGCAGTGTTCTATATTCTCCAACTTTCCAAAGTTATTGAATTTCTGGTATTTTTTCTAGTGCTAGCTGGTAATAATTGCATAAATGGCATTTCCACAGGATGCTTTAAAAAGATTTCATCTTTAAATGGCAGTAGGTATTTAAATAACACGGTAGTCACCAAAGTCACTCGTGTATTCTGAGACATGAAACAAAAGTGTGAGTCACTGGATGCTAATTCAAAGGATGGCTGTGAAAATAACACTAATACCTAAATACTAGTTCCTAGATGGGGATGGCTCAGGGGCAGGACAGAGTTGACAGTTCATGTCCTGTGAATCTTGAAATTATATGATTCTTGATAATTTTTTAAATCAAGATATTTGGATTTTTGCACATAAAATGAAACTTCATAAACCCTGCTACTATAGTTTGAATTCACGTTAATTCAAATCCACAGAAAAGTTCCTGCATTTTGTGTTTGGGGGAAGAGGGCAGACAAGGTGTGTGTGCAGATGTCTAGTTAGAGCCATAAAGTGTCAGCCTGGAGGGGCCCCCAGGGGACCAACCTGATGAAGAAGTGGGGACCTGGGGAGAGAGTCAAGAGTCCACACAGGGAGTGGGACATTTGCTGTTCTGCAGTTTGGAGCCAGGCATTACAGCTCAGTTTGGGTGAGGGTCATCCAGCACAGTGCCTGCCGTACTGTGAGTCGACTCCCGAAAGAAGTCTTAGTGAGGGATGCCTGTGGTTTCATTGTGCTTGGTGACAGAAACCTGGTGGCTTCCATCAGTCCACTGGGATGCTATAACAAAACCCCATAACACAGGCAGCTTAAAAATAACCATGTCAGGATCAAGAAGCTGAAAGATTTGGTGTCTTTCTGCTTCGAAGATGGTAGCTTGTTGAGTCCTCGCGTGGTGGAAGGGGATGAGGCAGCTCCTTGGAGCCTCTTATAAGGCCTCTGATAGCATTCATGGCTGAATCACCTCCCAAAGGCCCCACCTCCTAATACCATAAGACTGCTGATTAGGTTTCAACAAGTGGGGGTGAGGGGTGGGGGGGATGGGGGACAGAAACATTCAGACCATCGCAGCTTCCCAGGTGTGAGAAGAGGCTTCTTGGTGTCCTGGAAAAGTGAAATTCAGGAGTAAGGCAGGGGAAAGAAAGCCACTGAGAAATGCAGTTGTAATTAGATGATACAAGCGTCCTTTCATTTTGTACCATGAAGCAGCACTGAGGGAGAGATAGCGTCAAAACCCAAGCTGATGGAAATTCTGATTGAAAAAGTCTTATGGGACAGTCCAGAGTAAGCACTGCATAGCAAGGGTTTGCCACTGGACACGTAGGCACAGCTAGAGCATTTTGAAGTCATTGTTTCTGTGGGCCCGCTTGGCGGCCTCTCCCTTTGGACTTCAGGTCTCACAAGCACCTGCAACATGAAGCAATGGCTTTGTGCTCAGGCAGATGTCTGAAAATGTGAAAGACCATCTCCAGAACTTGACAGTTCTATTGGACTCCACTCATTCCGCTGACTGTATAAACCAGCTACACAATGTGTGGTAGAAGCCAGGATGAACAAGAACTTAGCAATAGATGCTTTCTGATCTTTTTCTCTCTCTCTTATATCATTCTGCAGCTTCCCAGTTGATTCTCCAACTTTACCATCTGCTTGGAAGAATTAGAGGAATGTGACAGTCATTTGATTTATTGTACCTTTCTTGGCAGTAACATCTTCCAAACATTCCATCAGGATGGCCAGGCAAGATTCCCATTGCCTGCATCCCTCCTGGTGATCTCTAACTAAGAGGCTTTCCCTAGATGTTTTGCCACCATATGTTCCATAAAGTTCTTCCCACCATTTTCTCTAGAACCAATGTTCATTATTTTGGCTTTGGCCCCTTTTTAAAAGAATATTAATTAATAGTCACTTTTGCCACTGGGCAGTCCTTTGGATTCCTTCTGTTCTACTTCAAAATGAACCAGAAAAATTTTTATCTCATGTGGCTTCAAAGAAAACTCAAGAAATGATACATGGGTTGGGATTTAGCTCTGTGGCACCCCGCCTGCCTCGAAAGTGTAAGGTCCTGAGTTTAATCGCCGGTACCAAAAAACCCGAAAAAAACAAAAAAAGAAATGATATGAAATTTTAGCAACAAACAGTGAATATACTTGGAAAAAAAGAGCAAATAGATGAAGACTGGGGTAGAAGAGGGATGTCAAAGGCATCAACTTGTCATCACGTGGTATGCTTCAGCTTTTCCCCTAATCAGTTCAAAAAGTTTCAGAAAAAGTATGACATTGCCCTTGCAGGTATCTGGTCAAAATCTCAGACTTCCAGGCTTTACCCAGCACCTCCTATCTGTATTCTGAAGTTGTGCTTACTCCTACTTGGGAGGAGGATATATCAGGGCAATATATACAGTTCCACACAGGCTTCTTGCAAGTGGGGACCTTTGGACATTCAGCATCCCTGGGCTCTTCTCACAGGGAGCCAGTTACTCCTTGGCTCTATCCTGAGAATTTTAGGAAACCTCTTTTTTTTGTAAATGAAAAATTTTGCTCTAGTATTGTACTAGTCAGAATCTCCCTAATAGTTAAGAAGTACTAACCAACACTGTTTTTGTTTGGCTTAAATGTATTTTGAAATACTAGAAGCAGTTTGCACTCTTCAATGTCCAGATCAGTACAGGGAATCAAGTTCTGTGTTAATGTAGAAACTGTCAAGTTAGTTATCCATCCAAGGGAAGTGGGAAGCTGAGCCTAAGGGAGATGTGCTTGACCTTCACCATCGAGGGTGCTACTGTCATCAGTCTGAACCGCAGAGTCAGAGGTCTCAGGAGTGGTTTAACACATGGGTGTCCCTGGAGGTGTGAAATGTGACCTGGGCCTCTCCCCTGCATTCCATGCGGAGTGGCTGTGGCAGCCTGGAGCTCTCTTCCTCTCTCAGCAGCTACCCCTGGACTTCCTTGGGACAAAACCTTATCTCCACTGCTCATTGTGTTTGAGCTGCAGATGTGCTGGCCAGCAGTCAGGGCTCTGTGTGCTGCTGTCCTCTTGGCAGGCCTGCACAAGGTTTCTTTTCCTGTCCATCTGCCAGCAGCCTCTCGCTGAGAAGCAGAGCACCCATGACTCCTGAGCTTGCCTCCTCTAGTCTGGGCAAGAAACCTTCAAGTTAAGTCAGGATTCAGGTTTTTGAGGTGTTCTTAATTATGTTTAATGAGAACAACCAAGATCCTATGTAAAGGTGAAAACAGGTACATCTGTTACTATATTCTTCCAAAGAGTTTACCAGGGTAGATATGAACATCCTGTGTGGTATCAGTGGACTGAAGAAAGCCATATCTCATATGAATTCTAGTCCTGAAATTTATTAGCCAAACTGGCCTCAATTAAGCTAGTGAACTTCTCAGGACTTAGTTTTCTCATCTCTAAAACGGTCTTAAGACCAATTATTATTTAGACTTTTTGTAGAGATTTCAACAGACATTATATGTAAAACTGCTTGAAGTGTAGGTATTCAGTTTAAAAATGTGAATTTTCTTCTATTCCTTGCAGTCTTCCTGTCTAGCTGCCTGTTGCTCTGAAAACCATGTGTGTGCCTACATCTATGCATCTGGCAAGGGCGGCCCTTCCCTCTGGATCTGTTTGTTCTGACCTTGTCTTCTAATTGGACTGGATAATTATATGGTAGGAGCTCCAAGCAACAGGGAGAACTGCCTTCCCAGTTGTTAATGCAAAGGCACTTTACCAAGGATGGACCAGCAGTAGTGGGGTGGAGTGTTTGGTGGGAAAAAGGAATCATGTGTTAATAGGTGCTAAATGCTGCCCCTTTAGGGAAGGGAAAAATGACTTGGCAGCTCCTGAGAGCACCCTGGCCCCCAGAGACTCTCAGTGCATTACCTTTGTTCTCATCTCCCCAGATCTGCAGCCCTTGAAGCTGTCCATCCCATCATCTCTAGCTCAGTGTGAAAGAGCTTGCGGGCTTGTTGATCTGCTGCTTACCACATTTTGTCTTTATTTCTTTTTAGGAAATAGAACGTTTTTCCCCCTTAAATAACTATGTAACCTTTCTCTTCTCTAGTCAAAAGCACCACAGTTCCATTTTATAGAGATGTTCTATACTATTTTTCTGCAGCACCTTTACTATTGAAAACTGCATTGTTTTGTGAGCTTTTAGGTGAAACAGCTGAGCATTCCAAACTCATTCGTATGCATCTTTGTTGAAATGACCAGTTATTTATAACCTGTATTTATCCTAGTTTATCTCCTTCTAGGAGGTGTGGGATGATGGGTATGTCAGTCACAGGGAAGTATTCTAAGATACTTAGCCATTCTCCTCCCTTTGCAAAAGAAAAGAAGGGGTCTTTTCCTCCCCTGGGTACAAGGGATTAAACATGGCCTTGGGGTGAGTAGAGCCTCAGCAAAGAGGAGAGAGCTGTCCAAGGATGCTGGGTCACACTGAAGTGAGGGTCTGCTCTGGTCCCTGTGGGGCTTCTTTTATCTCTCCAGACTCATGACCACCTTCAAATGCTATTCACCCACTGCCAGGAAGTCAGCTAGACTACCAGTGTTTGCCAGGCACCTGCTTTGCAGCAGTGCGTAGCTTAGGTGCTGGGTGTTTGGTGACTGCACAGTTCACAAGCCCTGCCTCCCCAACTCCCGACCCAAGGAACCATTAGGCCAGCCAATTGCAGAAGGCTTGGATACCATAGCCAGCGTCCTGGATCTGTGGCTCTGTGTCCTTGCCATTGCCCTTATTCTTGGCTGGCCTACCTCCCTGGTTAGCCGTCAACACCCACTCCAGACAGCCTTTGCCAGTTCCACCCAGGGCACTGACTGGCCCTGAACTGTCTCTGAGCATATTCAGTATCTGTCTCAAGACTTGCTGGTTTGTTTGTAGTTAACTGTCTTTACTCCTAGAGTGTGAGCTGCCTGACAGCGAGAATCATGTCTTGATCTTGCTTTTCCTAACATTTGATCTAGTGGGTTGGCATGCTCAGTACTTGTGTAAGGAACAATTGGATGACATTTAGCAGTATCTTATATTGAAGATAAGGCTCTGAATCACTGCTTCTTCATGACACCTAAGACCATTTTTTCATAGCAGTGACTTCTAGCCATTGGAATGAAAAGGACTTTGCACAGTATGATAATCACAGAGGCTAGCCTTGTTCTGTAAGGTGCATACCTACAGAGGCCTCAGGCAAGTGTGAAGGTGCATCCACCACTTTACACTCCTAGGCCAGCAGATCGAAGCCCTAAGATGGGGCTGTGGAAGCCTGGGAAGTCCATGTATGTGAGGGAGGAGGAAACTGGTCACGTGGGTGATAGTCAAATGGTAAGCAGTATCCACAGCAGCGTGTCTGGGTCCGGAGGGGGCTCTGTGATGTTCATTGTACAGTCTAAAACAAGGCAGAGCCACTGTCCCCCAGAGGTTTTCTTGGAGATGTAATGATTGATTTATATTGAGTTGAATATGTCTCTGTGTTGAACAATTCATTCCCCAACAATGCTTATCACTGAGATATTCAGCATTTCAGTTCTGCTCCATGAATATTTCCAGTGTTTGGAAGATTTAATTTGTGTAGTTCTCATCCTTTGTACTCCCAGAGGCCTCCCTTCTCATCCCTCCATTCCTGGACCCAGCCCCAACCCAAGGAAATAAAAAGAGATCGGGCATGAATCTGAGCCTCTGGCTCTCCAGAGGGTTTGTGGGAAGTGAGGGGCACCTGAGTCCAGCGAGGGTGGCCTGTGCTTCACGCCTCCTCAGCTGTCACCTTGTCTTCTTTCTTCCTTTTGTTCTTTTTTTCTTCTGTGAAGTAGGGATTCCAGGATGTAGTTGTTTCTGCCTTTATTAAATAAATGTCCAGTTTAATAGAGAAATTCGCAAAGATGGCGAAAGAAGGACTTTTTCTCGTCACATCCTAGAATAAATTGCAAACAGATGTGAGCTGAGATGGGCTATGACTTGGATTTTGTACACTCCAATAAATGACCCTCTATACCCTCTATACCCTGAACTGTATCTACTTTACCTAGGGAAGTGTAAGGCATCCTGCAAAAATGAAGTACTGCAGCCTTCAGAGGTTTTGATCCAACAGAGAATATTTATATTGAGGTTTTAAAAGCACAGGCCAATCTTTAATATTTTGACAATTATCTTTTTTCAGTTCAACAACTATTCATGCAGTTTATTTTTTAATAATATATTTTTCTACCATGGAAATAAGCTGTGCTTTAATTAAGAAAATTAGGAAGCACATAGGCATAAAATCACCCTCATACCTTTAACTATAGGTAATGAAGACATATTTTAGTGCATATTTTTCCAGTTATGAATATAAATATGTGTTTGAAACATAAATTGAATCATCTCACCTCTAATTTGCAACTTGTGTTTTTAAAGATACCTTTATTTTTATTTACAAATATTTACTGAGGACCTTTTATGTACTAGACCAACCAAATTCTAGGCTCTGAGGCTACAACTGTGATACAGGTAGACAAAACTCCTCACTGGATTGAGCCCTTTTCTGGTGACAATACTCAAGTCAGTGCAGATGGTATACGAGGCAGCAATGAGCACTATGAAGAACAGAAAGGCAGGAAGGGGACCAGGAGTGCAGGGTGTTCTGGTTATAGGGCCAGGATTTTGGAATTTCATGATTTTGAAGTGTGGTCAGAGAAGGCTCTACTAACAACATTTGAGCAAAGGCTTGAAGGAATTTCTGGCTGTTTAGAGAGAAGGGAGTTCTAAACAGAGGCAGATGCCCCAACAAAGGGCGTACTGGGCACTGTCCAAGAACCTCAGGGGGTCTTGAGAAAGAAGCAAATGAGCAAGAGTAGAAGAAGAATAGAAGATGAGGTCGAAGAGACAACTGGAATCAGGTGGCTCTGTGAACCCTGAGAGCACCTGGGCCTGAGTTCGCATGAAAGTACCTCTGATAAGTGCAAGAAATAAACTGCAGGGGCAGGAATAGAGGCAAGGGGAGGAGTTGGAAGCTGTAGCTGTGGGCGCCATTGACGCCTGAGAACACTGCATGGAAGACCTCAGTCACTGACACTTCTGAGGCAAACAGAGTCAAGCTCCAAGCATGAGTATAGTGTAGGAGGAATATCCTGGCCAGTTTATCTCATTCATCTTTTTTTGTTGTTATTGTATGCACAATAGTGATACATACACTTTAAGTTGCTTTCTAAATAAGTCTAATATATCTCAGGAAGTATAAACGTTCCAAGTGGTTAGAGAATATCATCTTGTTGGTATATTTTTCCTTAATGATACATCTTAAAATGTGAGTACCTTCCATTTGGCAAAGTACAGAATTATGAACAGAGCTGAAGTCCTGTTAAGAGTTTCCAATGCAGAGTTGCCTAAACGGGAGCTTAGGGCCTGCCCTGCAGTGGAGAACTTTCAGAAGGGCCCTCACCTATTCTGCCAACTCCTCATGCCTCCAGGATGCATCAAAACAAGATGACGGAGTTACTGTGGCTGGGTAGGCCAGCAGTCACACACAATGTGAAAACGACAATGCAATTGTTAGAGACAGGACAGTAATGCAAGATACGGGATGTAAGGTTTCGGTGCCCAAGAAATCAAGGTAGCCCTTTAAAGAGCCAGTTTGGGACAGAAAAATGTTGGCTTTCTTTCCTGTGATTCACACTCTAACCAGAAGTCTCTGGCTTCCTGGAATTTTAAATGTAATTCAGAATCACTTAGCAAAAACGCTGAAACATGACAATTTTCCCTAACAAGCCCTAACCCATTCTCAATAGCAGATGGGTAAATTGGGCTGTCTATACACTATGGCTTGTAGCCTGTGTTTTTAAGCTACAGAGACCCAAGCTCTATATCTGTAAGTAGATCCATCTGGGAGGTCTTGGGGGCCAAGTTAAGATGATGGCACTGATTCCACCCTGCACCCTTGGAATATGTGTTGGTAGAGCTTCTCCCCCCACCCTTTTCCCACAGTTCTCTGCTCTGCTGAGTGCTGGAGGTCCTCACCAGAACTCCATGCCTGGAAGGCAATACTATGCTAGGTTAGCTATGCTTAGCTCTGCATTTGCAGGGAGAAATCAGATTCCTTGAGGACTTTCTTTCTTTTGATTAGGGTGACCTTCACCAGCTTTCTTCCCTGTACCCTAAAGGGGCAGTTCTCATATGCGAAAGCCAGCCCAGGTGTGAGGTGAGGTTGCAGAGCCTTGATGAAATGGAGACATGCATATGGGGACATGTGGAATTCTGTCACCACCCACTTCCTGGCTTTTAGCCCTTCCTTCCAGTGGTCTGTACTCCCCTTTTACTCCCCAGTTCCATTTATGTAAATTTCTCCTTTGGTACAAGTACCAGTTGATTCATCTTTATGTGCAACTGGGATAGTAAACACAGTTAATAAGAAGGGGGCATTCCCAACCTGAGGGGCTGCCACAGCCTGTCTCCCAGGGGAATGTCACTCTTGGGAGCTCCATGGGATCATCTGTTTGTTTCTTCCCATTCTAGAGTTGGCTAAATATTATTTCTCAATCCACTTTCTTCTCTATTTGTTTCCAAGTATTGTTCTTATCTTTGCGTTATAGTAGTAGATGTATTTCTTTTTCTTTTTTTTTTTTTTTTGGTACTAGGGATCGAACTCGGGTCCTTGTGCTTGCGCAGCAGACAGCAAAACCACTGAGCTAAATCCCCGGCCCTAGTAGATATATTTCTAAGTATGTGATTAAGTAACAAATCACAAAATGAATGGTGGTTATGTCCCTTCCTGTAAGTGAAAAATACATTTGTTTTACAATGACTCATAAGAAAAGGAAAAAAGATCATTTTTATTACAACCCTTACAACCTTCATTTTTCATGATGCTGCTCTGCTATTATTTAAACATGTGAGTCATTTGCTCAAATTACTGTATTTTATGATAATTTGCCTGAACTGCTCATTACTGATATGCATTGTGGTCACGAATCTGTTATTTAAAATAATAAGTTACTTTGTGTTTTCTGATATGTAGAAACCCACTTAGGCAGCATTGATAGAGCAAAGCCACTTACTCTTTTGGTAGAATAATAAACGTGTGCCTTATTTTTATGTTTAAAGAATAATTATTCTCATATCTATGCTTTCATATATAGGACAGAACAAAATATCAAATGTATGCCATTTGTTTTTATTTAGGAGTCATGTGCTCCTATTAACTCTTTGTGTATGTATCCATTTGCAGACCAAAAAATTAAAAGATGAATTGTTTTGATATGGAAAACGTATCTCTACTTTTTGTTCCAAAGGCCACTTGTATGTAATGTCTCTGCTACATCTTGTTACTATTGTTTTGCTTTGTTTAGTTTTCAGCTAAAGTTAATTTTCTCCCGAAGACTGTCTAATGCAAAAAACAGAGACTTAGCTGCCCAGTAATGAAATCCACATTTCCTATCTGAAATATTTAGGAAATTTAGTCTCAGGGTCTTTGTCCAAGGATAAGTTTTATACAAAATTCTATCCTGTGGGTGGTGAATGTTGAATTAATGGCACTATTGATTTTAAGATATCCCTATCTGATGCTTAAATAATTTTATATCTATCTATATGTATTTAATGGCAAAATATTCTGATTCATGGCCTCAGCTGCCAAAGCACCAAGAAAAACAGTTCCACTTTTCAGGTATAAACAGGAAAACACAAAAATTATTTTTCTTAAAGATCTGAGAAGATTGCTATTAAAACTGGAAAAATCCTTCTAATCTTTTGGCAGTGCTACATTTTCTAGTTATTACCTGGGATGGTCTTTCTTTACCTGAAATGTACAATGAACTGACAGTTTGTACATAGGTATTTAATCATCATATCCAAAGCCAGACAGTTCACACTGCTGTAGATGATTGGAGGGGGAGCTATATAAAGACATCTCATTATTTTAGTATTTATTTTGTCTGGTGCTAAATTAGCTAATTTCTTTTATGTTCTGAAAATGTCTGCTTTCAGACTCTTTATTTTTTCCTCCTGTCACTTTCTAATTGAACTTCATGAAGATGAAGATGCCAGAGCCTGTTTTCTTCACTGCCCTGTGTTGTATGTAGGTCACAATTCTTGAGACAGAAATAGGACTCCATTTGGTGTTTGTGTCTTTGGCAGCTGTATCATCATCTTGTATGAAATCCAGGCCCTCGGGGGTGGAGTCTTCCTCATAGCAGATGGCACTCAGAATTGGAGATCCTATACAGGGTTGCTCAGAAATCTGAAGGAGCCATTTCCAAGGAGTATGAGCTCAGATGAGAAGTTGCTGTGCTGCTTACAGAGTGCTTTAGCTGTTGAGCCACTCCAGCTGCTGTGAGTTGGGGAGGATGTCCCATCAGTCCCACTTCCTTCTGGAGGTCTGCCTCGCCTTCGTGGTCACAGGCAAGATCTGCCTACTGCCTTTACCAGAGGGACTGCAGGTGCTCTCCTGCAGCAGTTTGAAGGTGCCTCTGTAGCAGTGACTGCTTTTACAGAGGATGTTGTGAGAATTTCCAAAAGAACTCAGCACTTTCCTGTTACACAGAGGCTGGTAGAAGAGGGGGCTGTCACCGAGCACCTAGCATTGCAAAAGTTACACCAACATAATGTACTGCATCTGCTAGACCTGTAGGATGTGGAGGGACTTAGCGGGTCTAGCTAATCCTTCCAGTATGTGTCCATAATGCACACTGAGCTCAGTGAGCAAAGGAACATTCTCCTTATTTTAACTGAAGAAGCCTCTGAGGAAGCAGATCCTCTGCATTTGGATGAAGGAAGTTTCAGGTCCCAGCAAACTCAGAAGATCAGTGAGGTTCTATTCACCGGTGTAGTGTGGACATTGAGAGAATGGCTGCCTGGAGCTTCCTCCTCTTTTCTGTGTCACAGCATGGTCAGACTAGACTGAAGAGGAAGGCAGTGGCAGAAAGAGCGATGGTGGGAAGAGGCCAAGGTTCTTGAGAGAATGAGATCCAAGCAAGTAGGAGCATGCCATGAGGCCAAAGAGAGCTGACTGCTTTCTGCTCAAACAGGAGGAACAAGGGTGACAAGCCATAGGTGGGCTTGCACTTAGACTCCCATGTGGGCTTCTGAAGGACTCACAGATGTCCGTTATACAAAGTCAGTTTTATACATCTGGTAGACCCAGACTGCGCAAGGTCACTTGGTAAGAGAACTATTCAAATTGGCACTTGCCTGCCTCCTTTTCCATACCCCCTTTCCACCCAAGGAGAGATCAGGAACTTCAGCTGGCCAGCTGGGCAAGTGCAGGGGGCATAACTAAATCCAGTTAGAAGTTTCCATTATTAACTGAGATTGCTATGTTTTTATTCACTTAAATGTTTGTTATTTCAAGTCGTTCAAAGACTTCCTGTTACCTTTGTACTGCGATCAGAGTAGTCATGAGACCAGTCCAAGCCCGCACACAGGGACAGGAGTAAGAGCAGACTCATCAAGGCTATGGTAGATTCACGCCACTATCCTCTGTGTTTGACAATCAGCTGAACAGTCTGAAGACTCCTGGCAGGTCCGCTCTTCTTTTCTTCCTCCTTCCCGGGACATGTGCACAGAAGTTCGAATGATCTAACCAAAAGGTCTGTCTCTGGGACAGGAATGTGCCAGGGAATGAAAAACTTAAAGTCAAGACATTGATCTCCAATTACTAGGTGTTAGACCTTGGCATGGGAAGGGTTCATCCTCTCTGAGGAGGTAGAGGCGATAAGAGGCCTCCAGAGCATCATCATGGCCATAAGTGGAGAAGGCGTTGAAGACCACAGCCCTGCATGCAGGGCACCTGGGGGCAACAAAAAGCAGGATCCCTAAAACAAGGGTAAACTCATTACTACAGCTGGCTCCAAGGTCATCTCTGTGACTTGGAGCAAGCAGACTGAGGTCAGCAAGGTTACCTTTCAGATCCCAAGAGGGAAACACAAACACATCAAAACCTAAACTCTACTGAAGTCACTTTCACAAGAGGATCCTGACAGCACCAAAGTATCCATCCTTGGAGAAGCTCCATGGAGTTGAATAAATCACAACTCAAACACCTGAGGCAGAGCACACCCTACTGCCTGGGTCTGCAGTGGCTCACCTTGTCCAGCTATGATGCTGCTGGATTAACAGCTGTACCAATTTTTTCTTATAAAACCCTTTAATAATGAGAAAGGAAGGACACGGGCCTATTTAATTTTGTGCCAGTATTCAAATTATGTTCAATTGTGAATTTTTCCTGGAAAAATCTCTCTTATACAATAGATCATTCCCCAAATTTTCCTGCAAAAATAATATCCCCTAGACATACATTTATGTATGTACACATATATATACATATATATATATATGTATATATATATATATGCATGTTAAGGCTAATATGTATAAATTAAAATTTATTATTTAGTACCAGGGTTAATTCAATATCCATGTATGCTTTCAATTAGATATTGTTCCTTTCCCTGTTTTTTTCTTTGAACTTTTTATTTGGAACTAATGTCAAGCTTAAAGAAAAGTTTCAAGAATAAGAACAAAGTACATACATATATCCTTAACTCAGATTCACCAACTGTTAATACTTTCTCCATTTGCTCTGTATAAACCAATTTTGTTCTTAAACTATTTGAAAGAAAGCTATATGTCTCATGGCTCAAGTAAACTCAAGTGCAAATAACCTAAAACATTTTAGTGTATATTTCCGAAGAACAGGGACTTTTCACGTGACTTTGGTACACGTTATCAGCATCAGCACATTTAACATTGATTTACTGGAGAGAAGGTGAGCCGGTCCCAGCACCCGGAAGGAAGCTCCTCGCCTCCATCCCAGGCTCCTAGGGCAGAGAAGCTCAGCCGGTCCCAGCACCCAGAAGGAAGCTCCGAGCCTCCATCCCAAGCTCCTAGGGCAGAGAAGGTGAGCCGCGTGGGCGTCAGAAACACTGCCCCCCTTGCCGTGGAAAATGAGAAGGCACATAAACAAGCCTCAAAAACAGACTTCCAGATCACTTACAGCAATCCCAAAGGGAAACGAGATGGAACAATCTAACACTCAACTACCTGGACTCTCTGAACTGGCAACAAAAGAGGATCTGGGAAAAA
>NW_004624785.1:583606-631078 GCF_000247695.1 Heterocephalus glaber | reverse complement strand
TTCTGCTGTGTAAACTTTCAGTGGAGTTTTTAATCTCCTGGAAATCTGTTTGCATCTGTTTTATGGATTCCATTTTTTTCCTATGTTGGGATTCCATCATGTTCCTCAGCTCCTCTATTTTTTTATCTGTATCCTCTCTAGATTTATGAATCATGTCTTGCACTATAGGCACAATCTCTGCTGTTATCTGAGAAATTATTTCTGATTTCATTTTTTCCAGATACTCTTTTGTTACCAGTTCAGGGAGTCCAGGTGGTTGAGTAACAGATTGTTCCATCTTGCTTCCCTTTGGGGTTGCTTTAGGTGATGTAGAAGCCTGGTTTTGAGACTTGTTTGTGTGTCTTCTCATTTCCACAGTTGGGGAGTGCTGCTGGTGACCATACGGCTCACCTCCTTGGCACTGGGTGGGCTCTGCAGGTGGTGATATGGCAGGCCGAAAGGCTCACCTCCTCAGTGCTGGGCTGGGCTCTGCTCCTCTCAGGTCACTCTTTATATAACATTAAAAAAACAAAGCCAATATCATGTTGTATGAGCTCTACAATCTGAACTGGTTCATATTAACCTTATGTTGATGTCTCAGTCTGAAATGGAGGCACTAGAGTTGCATCAATTAAATTTATCAGCAGCTCTTTGTTGATTGTGCCCCATTAACATATTAGACATGCCCTGAAATGATATCTGTTTCTTATGGCCTACTGTGCTGTACCCTATCACAGAGATGTAAGGAGCCCTTATAAACATTTTGGCTTCCAAATTCCATGCAATAGTAGATGAGGTTTTGGTTGTCACTTTATATTGAATCTCTAAAGGGAAAAGGTTAATTCCTGATAAGACTTTTCTGTTCTTTATGTGTCTCAAGTTGCAATGCAAGTTCTGTGCCAGAGCCCAGAGCCAAGGCCTACGGAACAGCCCTGTCCCAAAACCATGAATAATGCTATCTTTTAAAATCTATTAAATTTCTTTTGTAGGAAAAGATTCCTCCAGAAGTCCACAAGTATAAACAAAATGTTATTTGTCTGATTAGATGCCTCTAGTTTCTTAAATGTTTAACGTGAAGCTTTTCAGTATTTAAAATCATAAAATCAAATATTTTAGAAAAGCCGGAAGCCTGATGAAGAGTATTAATTATGTAGATATTTCCCTGGAAAACACCCAAGGAAAGCACTGATTTCCTTTTATACATAGCAATCTCAATTGGCCTGAAGAATCATTTCCATAATGTAAGTGAGTACTTTTCCAAGGTGGGCCTCTGAGTTAATTTTGTGCTCCTATGACAGAATTTCTGAGCCTGAGTAACTTATAAAAAGCAGAGATTTATTCCTGATAGTTCTAGAGGTTGGGAAGTCCAAGGACAAGGGACTTGAATCTGGCCAGAATCTTTGTGCTAGGCAGAAGGTGCAAGAGTATGAGAGAGAGAGAGACAGAGAGAGAGAGAGGGAGAGAGAGAGAGAGAGCAAGTGCTGAACTCAGTTTTTAGCAAAACCACTCTTGCAGTGCCAAACCCACCCCTGTGACAGTGATATTAATCCACTGAGGTCTCATGACCTAATACTTTCTTAAAGGTCTCACCTCTTAACACTGCTGCTTTGGGGATTAAGTTTCCAACACATGAATTTTAGGATTGAGGGAGAGGAGGACACATTCACACTATAGCAGGAGGTTTGGGGTCAGACTTTCTTGTATTCTTTTTTTCTCCAGCAAATTATTTGTATCTTCTCACACTTCTGACCAAATTTGCTTTACTATGAGACTCCAAAGATGTTCAAAAGGCTCAAGTGTTGCGAGATTGGTCAGGCTTTCACTGGTATGAGAATTACAAGTATCATTTTTCATAGTTGATCATGAATTCTGTGAAGAGAATGTGACATCATACTGTTTTTTGTATGGTTTTGCTTTGTTCCATTTCTGCAGGGGAGTTGGTATGGGACTGGTGACAGACACCTTGGAAATGTCAATAGATTTTTGACATTAGAGTGGTTCTCCTGGAGATAGTATCCACGGGGCCAGTGAGGAATTCCACAGAGTCACTTTGGGAAAAGTCTTAAAGTCCTGAGGAAGTCTTAAGGTTCTGCAGGGCCCAGGATGCAGACAGGCCTTGGTCCTCCATTCACAGTTTCCTTTCATAGCTGGAGTTCTGTCTGCAGACTTCTGAGGGCCAGTACGCCAACATTCATGTCACTGTCTCAGCAAATGGGCTCTAGGCCTGTGTTACTCGAGGCCCCAGTTCTTGGTGGCATCCCCCTGCCATCCCTTCAGAAGCCTGCATGCAGTGGGGTCCTCAGAACTCCCAGGACCACAGCCCATTACCTCCCTAACCTGAGCAGAGGTTTGCAGCCCTTCTTTTCCAGGCCGAGTTCTTTGTGGTCTTGAGTAGCTGGAAGAGCAGCTTCTGAGGAGGAGAGGAACTAGGAACACTTTCTACTCTAGATGCCTTCGTTCTGTGACGTGGCTTCTCCATACCCGTCATGTCATTTAATGGAGTGACAAGAGACTGACCATGGTCATGGCAGACTCCACCTTTCACTTAGCTCCAGGCATCAAGCTAACTCTCACTTCTACCTTACCCCTACCCCGTGAAGTCAAGGAGCTGTGACCATGAGCCGAGGCCTGATGCCTAAATCTGCCCACTCCTGGCCAAATGTCAGATGCCAGCTCCCAGACTGGCCTGGCATAGACTTTAGTCTGTCCAAAGGTACCTCTCCCTGGTTCACCACAATCTCTGATGTCAGCTTGTTAGACTGCCCACGGTGAAGAGATTCTCATAGAACTGAGACTTGGGAGGTGGCATATGCCTAGAATCCCAGGAGGCTGAGGCAAGAGGATCACTTGAGCCCAGGAAGTCTGGGGCTACCTGGCCAAAATTGTGAGATCCCATCTCTTAAAAACAAACAGAAAACCAATCATAACCACCACCACCACAACAAAAACTTGGGCCTTATTTCTCAGTTGGTAGCTCAATTGCTTTCTGGAAAAGCATGAGATTAGTAGAATCTAACTACTGAAATTCTTTTAATCCTTTTCAGAATCTGGCTTGCAAGTTCATTTCCAGAGCTCATTAACCTCTTTGGGACAGACTACCTCCAAAATATTGAAAAATGGTTCCTTGCCTTTCCAAGTGAATTCATAGTCCTCAGCATTTTGCACTGGGGGAAAAGCCTGAATTGTTGGATACAGGCAGGAAAGGCTGGGCCTGATGAAGAAGGTTACAAGTTGGTGCCTTCTTCTATTATTAACTCCAGATATGGGAAGGAGGCATAGATTGACTGCTGTGTTTATAGTGCAGAGGGCACATGTGTATTTCTACAAGCTCTGTACATCCTAGATTGATTTGCAAACAGGACTGTTTCAATTCTCCTTCTGGGTGCAGAGGGCGTGAGCCACCATGGTTTAGGAGGGAGGGTTAACATCCTCTGCAAATATAAATTCTTAGCACAGATGAGTTTTTAATGCAAATCAGTTTCACTCCTCCAAGTAACTTTTTGACTTCTTGGAAGACACAGACCACTTATTGTTAATCTAACCTTGTATTGTCTTTTCTCTTCCCTTCCTTCCCCTCCTACCCCTCTCTAACCTGTTGACAGCTGTCCGTACCTAGCGGTGAAAATCACCCCTGCCATCCCTGTGGTTGGTGGAATCCTGTTCTTCTTTGTGATGGGGACCCTGCTTCGCACCAGCTTCAGTGACCCCGGAGTCCTCCCACGAGCCACACCTGATGAGGCCGCCGACCTGGAAAGGCAAATAGGTAACACTGAAGGTCTGCCCTTTGCCTTTGCTCACTTCTCACCTGCGCCTGGCCCCAGTGTGAGGACAGGCCAAGGTGCATGCAGGAGGGCAGGGTGCTGACTGACGTGAAGAGTGACCAGGAAGGAAGGAGGCCCTAAGCAGATGACCTGAGTAGGAGGTGGGATAGAAGTGGTGGAGGTAAGGCTGGAGGCTCTGCCCGGTGGTGTGGGGGCTCCGGTGCCATGCCCAGAGGTTTTCTGAAGCCCAGATTTCCAGTTCTGTTCTCATGGAGCCTCGTGGTGACAAATCTGCATTTTTAGGTTGTTGTTCTTTCACCCCTTCTGCAGTCATTGTAGCTAAACTCATTTCCATTGTATAAAAAAAAAAAATCTAGGCAAGGTTACATCTTAGACTGCTATCTCATTTCTGCAGTCTAGAATCCAGAACTCCCTTTATAATAACAATATATACTTGTGATGTATATTGAGCTGAATAGCTTTATTTTTCCTTTTTAGAAACTAAAGCCCTTGGCTAATCCATTTTGAAGATAATGAACTGGATTCTAATCCCTCATATAAAAAACCTTAACGTTTTTTTTTAATCAAAAAGAGCATTTTTCCTTGCTTTTAAATGCTCTTAAAAGTTTGCACTTGTGACTATGCAGCTTTGCTGTGGTGTGCTGGTCGGTCTGACAGGGATGCCAGAGGGGTAGGGAGACTCAATATGAACATCAAATTTAAGCCTGGAAAATCACTTGACAGAAATGTTTCTGCCCCAGTCTTGCTCTGGGCTTAGACTGCCCTTTGTGGCCTCCACAAAAGCTAAAGAGGCCCCCTTTATTCACAGAATAAGCAGGTACCAGTGTGGCTTCTGCTGGAAAGGGTCTATTCTGGTGTTACTGTTCCCCCAGTGCCAAAGTAGGGTGTCTTCTGAGCATCTGCCCTCATCCATTGTCCTTGTTAACCGGAAGAGGAGCAGTAAAGGAGCCAACAGTGGGAGCAGTGGTATTGATATTGTTACACTCATTTCGCAAATAAAGAAACTAAGCCCTAAACTGGGGCTTAAATGGGAGGAAGTGGCAGAACTGGAACCTAGGACCTAGATTTCCAAGTCCCTGCCCTTGTTCTTTCTAGCTGCTCACATCATTGGAGAGAAAGAGGAAGATCAGGCCAGCTTCCTCCGAGAAATAGAATGGGATGTATAGTCTGTGTCCACATTACATCAGCTGTTAGCTTGAAAATCCTCTGCTTAGCCCAAGAGCCCAGCCCCCACACTTCAGATGAAGCAACTTCCTGCTATGATCCCCCTCCTGGTTAGTACAAGGGGCATCTGCTACATCAGCAAGATCGGGGACAGATTTTCTGCCTTCCTTACAAAGTGGGTGATGAAAAGTACTGCTGGAATTCCCTATTATAAATGCAAATTCTAAGAGGCACAGTTTCCTTTTGTCTTGATTGACACTGAGGAAGTGAAGAGAGAATTTACTTCTTGCATTTCTGTAGCTGTGGTTAAAGTTGATCATCTCAAAGCAATATTTTTCAACTTATTTTTTAAACCAGTTGTGTCCATGGCTCCAAAAGTCATCAATTTTGTGAGAGAACTAGACTGGGGAATGGATGAAACAAAATGTGGTTTTCTGTGAAGGAAAGAAGACGGGCTTAAAAGATAGGATTCTGGCATGGCAGAAATGAGAAGAATGACAAGTTTCCTCCACAGATTGTTAGAAGCAACCATTTAATATTTCTGATATTCAGCCAATTTGAGGAGCTGTCATTCATGAATAACTGCTGAATGCTGGGCAACACTAGAGGTACCTGTAGCATTCTTGCGTGGGCAGCTTCCAGCTCCAGCCTGATATCTGAAGATGAGAAAATTCTATAGCCATGAACACTAGCTATTTCCCTTTCTGAAGGGGGCTGATTAGATTTGAAATGGAGCATAGAGAAGAATCAATAACTAAGCTTCCATCTCAAGAAACTGTAAAAAGAAGAGCAAAAAATCCTCAAAGCAAGCAATAGTAAGGAAACAATAAAGTTCAGACAGGAGATCAGTGAAATATAATGCAAAAACACAATAGAAAAAATCAAGGAGACTTGAAGTTAGTTTTTTGAAAAGATCGATAAAATTGACAAACTTTTAGCTATGCTGGAGAGAGACAGGGAGAAACAGCAATAGAGAGAGAAATTATAAAAATCAGGAACAGGTATTTTTTCCAAAAAGGATATCTGAATGGCCAATAAGCACATGAAAAAATGTTCAACATCTTCAATCATTAGGATAGTACAGTTGAAACTGCTATGAGATACTGCTTCATACCTACTAGAATAGCTCCCATCAAAAAGACTGATAATAACAAATGTTGACAAGGATGTGGAGAAACTGGAACTCTTGTACATTACCAGTAGGGATATAAAATTGTGCATTCACTTTAGAAAACAGTCTTGAAAACAGCCTCAAAATTCTTCAGAAAGATGCTGGGGATTTAGCTCAGTGGTGCCACCACCTGCCTTGCAAGCATGAGGTCCTGAGTTTGATCCCTGGTAACAACACCAAAAAAAATTCTTCAGAAAGTTAAATATAGTTACCACATGACCCAGCAATTTCACTTGTAGATATATATCCAAGAAAAATGAAAATAATATGTTTTCACAAAGACTTGTATATGAATATTCATAACTGCACTAATCCTAGTAGCCCCAAACTAGACACAACCCAAATATCCATCAAAGGGTGAATTAAAAGATGAATATATGATATATCTACACAATGGAACACTACTAAGCAATAAAAGGAACATACTTTCATTGATACATACTCCAGTACAATAGACCTTAAAAACGTCATGCTGAGCCCAAGAAACCAGATGCCAAAGGCTTTAAATTATGTGATTCTGTTTATAAAAATGGTCCACAAAAGACAAATCTCTAGCAACAGAAAGCAAAGTAGTGATGGCCTGGGACAGAAATGCAAGTTGACTTCCCCTGACATGAGGGAGCCCAGGGTGAGGAAATGGTCCAAAGGTAGATCAAGCAGGCCATAGTGGCTCATGCCTGTGAGCCCAGCATTTGGGAAGCTGAAGCAGCAGGATCGCTGTGAGTTTGAGGACACCCTCAGCTACATAATGAATTCAAGGTCAGCCTGAACTACATAGTGAGACCTTGTCTCAAAAAACTAAAAAAAAACAAACAAAAATTAAAAAGAAAGTTAGATCAAGGTGATAGCTGCACAATGAAATAAATTTACTAAAAATCACTGAGTTGTATACTTAGAATAGGTCACTTTTACAGTATATAAATTATATCTCAGTAAAGCTGTAAAAAAGGGGAAGGGGGAGAAAGCAGAGGGAGCAAAAGCAGAAGAAAGAAGAGGGCTTTGGAGTCGTTCAGATGTGGGTTTGAGCCATTCTCTAGTTGTGTGACATTAGGCGAGGACTGACTTTTCAAACCCTCATCCCATCGTGTTCTATCTGTAAAATGGAAAAAATGACATGTGTCATGTGAGGTTCAGATCAGGATGGGAGATTACAGGGAAAGTTCCTGGCTTATTGCAGGTGCTCAGTGAACAGTGGGTTTTGTTTCCTAAGTTCTCCTTTTTTATCCAGTTCTCTTTCCACTTTCTGCAAACATGGGGTCTCATAAAGAGCTGCCTGAAGAGGGACAGGACTAAATGGCAGAGCTGGAGCGATGTCTTTGGGACACTTCCTGCCTGTCCAATGTACCTTGAAGTCAAAGAGGAAGGCACAGGCCTGTGATCATCTCCTTGGCTGCTATAATTCTTCACGAGGAGTCCTTTCATACACTGCTTGGCTTTGGAAAATAAGATTGTGTTACAATGAAATCTTAACACATTTATTTTATGCTATCTGGCTAAAGAAGGAAAATGAAAAAACAGGCTTGGAAACTTTCCATTATTAGGGCTATTAATTCTAATTATCAGTCATATATCTCTGATAAAAGCCCATAATAGCCACTTGGAATCAGTCATCTAAGTAGTTTATTGAAGATTTGCCAAGGAATTAAATTTTCAACCTTCTGTAGAGAGTGAGCAATGAGGAGGAGAGCTCTGGATTTCAGGGTATGTTCCAAAGCTCTTGAAACGCCTTACACTCCTTTCTTTTGAAAGAATATTCCCAAGTAACTTAGGTTACATTGAAAAAGGCATCAAAGAAAAGCAGCAGAGACCCAGGGAAAGCCCTGCTGAATGTCACTGAAGACTTCTTCAGAAACTTCACAGCTTCCAAAACTCACCCAAGGATGATCAGACACTAAAACTGATCTGGGTTTAGAAAAACAATGATGAGATGCTGCACTAGTACTCTTGGGAGCAAACCATTTAGTCTTAGTTAGGAATAGACCTTCCTAGTGACTGACATAGAGGAAAGCAGCAGGCTGATGTTATCTCCCGCCCACCCAGTGATCCTGAAGATAACCAAGACCGGGAAGTTGCTATACAGACAGCAGGTCACAGCTGCTATGGGGAGATGGCCCACTGGGCTCTCAAAGCAAGGTTGGTGGTTTAGGAAACTCCCAAGTCACAGTAATCCAGACACCAAGCAAGAGGCCCAACAGTCCTAAGCGAAGGTGGAGTCGTATCTAAAGAAGCAGGTGGGCTTTAAAAAGAAATCACCTGTATGGCAGAATCTGAAAGAATTATCACCTCCACTCTGCTCCTTTGAGTGCCTGGATTGAACACCACTGTCCCTAGACATAGTGCATGTGTGCATTCATGATCTTCTCTGTCTCCTTGTCTCCTCCTCTGCTCTTTCCTCCCCCTTACCCATTCCTCTCCAATATTTGGTCAAATGGTCATCATTGAGCAAGTTTTCTTGTAGTACATGCTAGGTAAGATCGAAAATGCAGTGAACATTCAATTTTTAAAAAGATGTTAGAGTAAAAGACACATTGCAATTAACATCTCTCAAAATGCTCTCCCTCACTTTGAACACACTTATCCCACCATTCTTGCCACTTTCTAAAACAGTTCTGGAAGTCTTCTTTTGTGATTGTCTTTAGTTGTGCTGTTGTGGCTGCCTCCATGTCCTGAATCCACACAAAACATTTACCTTTCATTGTCATTTTGACTTTTAGGAAGAGTCAGAAGTCACACAGTGCCAGATCCAGTAAATAAAGTGGATGATAACACACCACAGTGTTTTTTCATGTCTGCCTTTATGTTGGATGGCACTTGGCAGGAGCACTCACCATATTTTTTTTATAAAGTTTTTTTTTTTTTTGGTACCGGGGATTGAACTCAGGTCCTTGTGCTTTCGAGGCAGGCGGCAGAAACACTGAGCTAAATCCCTCCCCCATATTTTTGGTAACATCTCATAAAGATACTCAGGAAAGAATATTTCCAGAACTGTTTCAGAAAGTGACAGAATGATGGGATAAGTGTGTTTAAAGGGAGGGTGAGTATTTTGAGGGGGGTTAATGGCAGTGTGTCTTTTACCATAATACATGTTTATTTAAACATTCACTGTATATTTGATCACACTGCACAGTATAAATCACCACTTCCAACAGCAAAGTTTCTTTTGCTATTTCCTAAATTTGTCCCTAAAATGGATATACTATAGATGAGATCTTTAGGAAACAAGGTACAGTAATTTCCTGATCCTGGGGAGCCCCTGTACTGCCCAGTTCTATACCATCCTGGACAGACAGGCTCCAGAGGAAGGTTTCCGTGACAGTGGAAGTGTTGACCCACTTATTTGACTTGCTGGATTTTTCCCCCGCAAAAATCTTGATTCTATCTTTAAGAGTAGAAGCATTTCCATTAGAATGTTAGTGATACTGATGGATTTTTCTGAGGAGAATACTGTTTATGCCAATTAAAATTCTTATAATCAATTTTCTCTAGAGCAGTTAAACTATTTCCAATTTTTTCAATGTCCATTTTTATTTTCTAAAATTATTTTTATTGGAGTAAGTTTTTCTCTGCATAAAATCTGTAACTAGGATTTTTTATTCATCAAGGTTTTTTAATGTTATGAAAGCAGCCATTAAATTTTTTCTTGTAGAGCTATTACTTCTCCTGTAACAGTTTTTCATGGTAGTTTAATTTTTCACTAGTGAAATTATTTGGTTTTGGGGGGTTTTTTTGCCATCACTAATTTCACTTTATGTTGGTTATTTCTGTTTGTGATAATCACCATAAAATCACACTAAATTTTGATGGTTTCATTTATTTTTGCCTAATGAGTAGTCCGTTGGCTGTGATTGAGCTGTGATGAAGTCCCCTGTGCCCTTGTTTTGTTTTGTGTCCAGTACACTAGTTGTTCACATGGTTAAACACACACTTACCCTCCCCAAGTTGGTGGTCTCAAAATAGTAGATGTCATAGGTGGCCCTTTTTATCACCTTATGCCTGTTTTCAAAAGGCGACATTTTCTGACCATTGTCCAATTCCTATTTGTATCTCCCTATTTGCTTTCAAAATCACAATTTGTCCTTTTTAAGTTTTATTCACAGTAATCATTTCAGCATCTTCCAAATATTCCACCAGCCCCCAGAGTTCTGTTCAGAATTGAATAACATCTGCCTCTGAGATTCCTGTCTTTACCATCCTCTCTCTCCCCTGCTGCTCTCTGTCCTGCTCTTGCCAGAGATGTTACGATGCCACCTAATGAGCTTTTGCACTTCCTCTTCCATGACCAGCTTGATCATTTGCTGTGCCTATAACCGAAAGCATTCCTGTGCTTTTCCCTGTCTTCCTGTGGAGTGGGCTTTACTGGACTAGGCTGAACAGAAGGGATAATGCTCACAGCTGCTTTTCATTGTGTAGGCATCATGGTTAGATTCAACTCATACGGCATGGATTATCTCAACTCATACAGCAACCTCACCATTGTCTTCAGACACTGCACCATCCCTATTTGTGAGGAAGCCAGTGCTCAGAAAGGAAAGTGATTTTCCAGGGGTCATTTGGCCAGAGCTGGGAGCCCAGGGCAGGTGCATCTGACATCACACCCTGTGCTCTTAGCTGCTGCCTGGTCCCACCTCATCTTGTTGCCATGGAAACCAGGCCCTAAGCAGGAGATTTGGGGGCTCTGGAGCAGGTAGCACTTCCCTTCCCCCTAGACTGTGTTTTCACCCTGTATCCTGGCAATGTCATCCAGCCCACAATTTTCTGGTCCCCTTGACTGACTCTTCCTATCACATCCACAGCCTCAGACACAAAGCCCTGGGTCAGCATCCCATGGCCACAGGGGCTGTTTCTGAAGTCCAGGCCCAAGTGGGTAGAGATGGAAGCACTGCATGGAAATTTCACACAGTCCAACTCCTCTCTTGGAGCCGCCTGAAGATACAAGTGCTTTTTGTCCAGAGGGAAGCTCACTGATGTCTAGACATTCTGGGATGTTTGTGAATGAGCTTAGAAAAGAAGGGACCCACCATGTCTAAAATACCTTCTGGAAGAGACAAAGGCTTTTGAAGAAAATGGCACCCTAGGAATAAAAAAAAAAGAAACAAAAGGTAGATTTCTTGTTTGGAAGGAGATGCTAGAATCATCTATTGTGTACTGAGGTAGGGAAGGGTAGGCAGTGAGTCCCACACAAATGCAGGGTGGAGGCTCAGAATGTCAAAACTCTTGATTGTCTTTTAAAAAAATAAACCCTAGCCTGGGAGAGTTGGAAACCAGATGTCACAACTCAAAATTATGGTATTTGAGGAAATACCACAAGATTTTGAGGGATCTGGTACTGAGGGAAGGAAAGACATAGAGATTTTGTTTTTCCACAGGATTTGAATGTACAGTTTCCAGGACATTCATGGAAGCTTGCATTATTTCTTCTTCCTGTAGAAATTCAAATAGTAAGACTACACCAAGGATTGGAATTGAACCCAGTTTATGATGCAGATGTGTTTACTCACTTTTGAGGTTGGAAAACTGTACCATGTAATGGTTGGGGTGGAAGTTTCTAGTGGTAGCTAAAGAAAGCCATCTTGCAGCTCTTCTCTTTTGGTAGACGCCCTTTACAGAACTGTCTTCTCCATCCTCTGGGTATCTTTATGTGGGGCAAGTGGCATTTTGCTCCTTCTAAAATGGAGAGAAAATGAGATAAGAGGCACTGTTTAGCTTGATGTGATCCCTCTACTCTGAGCCTAGGAGTTCTGGTTCCCAAATCCACATAGAAATTCTAGTGGTCACCCAGCCTGAATGTCTATTCACAGAGATCAGGATTGTGCAGTGTTTAGTATTTTATACAGAATTGATGAGCTCCTCCCTAAAAGCAGTGATAGTACTTCACCCTCTCTTCTCTCTCTCTCTTTCTCTCTCCCTATCATGTCACCATCTTGAGTTTGTGTTAAATCTGCACAGTGACGGAATGAAGTAAAATTTACTTATATTTGCTAAAAAACAGAACTGTACTGTGATTATAATCTCATATACAAGGCCATAAAAGGGGAAAGGTGACGAAGTAACCAGGTTAGGGAAAAACTAGCCATGAGACAGTAGGGGGCAATAGGCTTCAGGAAGAGGAAGAAGAGGATGAAGTGGCAAGAAAGAGATGGGACACGTGGAACCCCATGCCTGAAGAACATGGTCAAAGGAAAAGCATGTCGATGAAAATCCAAGGACCACCATGCCAGCAGGGGCATTAAGGAAACTGGGTGTTCATGACTCTGTCTACAGTATACAGTGGCTTTCTGTGTCTTCCTCCCTTCCTCCAGGGGCGCTGGACTGAGGCAAGGCTCTGAGTCAGGCATTCTAGCTTAAAGGCACCCTAGCCATGAAGATCATCCTGGACAACTTCCTTAGATTATATATGAGTAAGCTGAGGCTCAGAGAGGGACAGGGACAAATCTGCCCAGAGCTAATCAGTGACAGGCTTTGCTTCTGGAACAGAACCTCTAAATCCTTACTACTCAAAGTGAGGTCCATGAAAGAGCAACGTCAGCTCCACCTAGGAGTGTGTTAGAAATACAGAGCCTCAGTCCCTGAGCCACCCGTAAGTCAGAATATGCACTTTAACAAGACTCCAGTTGAGTCATAGAAAAGCGGAGAAGGCCCCTAGGGCCTACCCCCTGCCATCTGGTGACCTTCCTCTCCAGCAGTCAGCATCTGCTTCCCCTCCTCATAAATCCTCAGGACTGTATATTTTCAGGAGTTAGGCTAAGTACAAATTTGAGAATTCAGTTTAATAACTGACCTCCCTGCAGATAAGCGGCATCTTACCCTTTATTATTACTTAGTAAAAATAACTGTATTAATAAACACCCTCGTTAGAGATTTCAAAGTCCATCAATGTTAATCTTATCAGTAAAGCGGTATAGGATGGTGAGCACAGGATCTGTAGGTAAATTGACTGAGCTTGAATCCCAGCCCTTACATTTACTATGTTACTTTGAGAAGTGGGCTGTGCCTCAGTTTCAGGGTCTGTTTTTCTTCATCTTTTGATTGACCATGAAAATCCAGTAACCAAATACGTCAGGTTATTTAGCCTGCTTAGCTGCTTAAACACAGGGGATGATGCATTTTGTTCATTTTAGAATGCAAAGCTACATGTATACCAATCTAAATTCAATAAGCAAACCATAGGTACTGCACAATAATACATTTAAATCACCCATTGAATATTACTATCATTAGGACTTTAACTGGAACTTTTGGGAAGTAAAGCAAGATGATGAAATAATAGGTCTTTTGAGTGAGGGACTGAGTCAGTCAATCATAAAGTCGGTTTTAGAGGGAAGCCAAGACAAGGCACTTCATCCAGAAATCAGCAGGGCAGTGCATTGGACAAAAGAGACGCTGGAGCAATGATCTGGCCTCTGTTGAGAGCTGGGCCCTGGAGGAGGGGAGATAAGTCTGGCTTTTCAGGGTAAAATGCCTTTGGAGGAAACTGACAGTGGGCAAGCTCTTTGTGCCGAGCAAGTGGGAGGCTTTTATTATTCTGAGTGCAGAGGTAGCTTGTGAGGCGGCTCAGGAATAAAAGGAAACAAAGGGATCAAGGAGGGCAGAGGAAATGGGCCAGGGTGAGGAGGTGTGGCAGGCAGGACACAGCTGGAAGGGCTGGGGGAAGGCTGAGCAGGTGCCACATTGTGGAAAGTAGCACCAGGCACACTGAGCATCAGAGGCACCTCAGGGGCAGGCGCTGTGGCTGGAGACGCCCTGGGTTTTTCTGCAGAGAATCGCAAGGAGAACTTAGTTCTGCCTGACTGGTAGCATCCCCCACTCTGCTTCATAGCAGGCACCCCAGGACTAGGGATCAGATTTAACTAAGAGCCACTTGCCAAAAAACGCTCTCACCGTGTTCCTGGTTACCCCTAACAGTATTGGTTCTAGAAAAAAACTCTTTATGGTATTTGTTAAAATGCAAAGGCAGGCTTTACTCAGGGAGACCACGGAGACAGGGACTAGTGCAGTCGGGCTTTATAGTAGAGAAGGGACATTGGGCTTAACTCCAAACATAACAAGGAAAAGTGAGAATTTATAGCTAAGGGGCAGGGTGAGGGTCAGTGGGTGGAAAATGGCTAAAAGAAAAGGTCAGGGATAGATAAAGCAACCTAGTAGAATTCTAGAGGAAAGCAGGGCAAGGCAGGGGGGGGGGTCACTGGGCATAGTAAAGGATGAGGAATCAGATCAGATATTAAGGGTGACCAGCTATCAAAGATGAGGGCTTCTGGGTAATCTCTCTAATGAGGATTCTTTGCTAAAACTAGACAAGGCAGAAACAAACATGGAAGCCCCAAAGTCAGGCCCTAGAGGAGAAGAGAATTCAGAGGAGACTGACTAGAGTTTGGCCAAGCAGAGAATCCTCTCCATCACAGATGCCCAGTGCTGTTTCGGTCCCACATACTCTGTGAGCAGAGATCTTGCCTCTGGGGTCCATACACAGGCCTGTGATGCCACTGAAACTCTGCCACAGTCCTCGCTGTCTTTTCCTGAGTTGTGATCAAACCAGCGCCCCATTTCCTTTCTACGTGACTTCTCTCTCCTATAGAATCCTATGCTGTATGGTGGAATCAGTCAGGTCTTTTTAAATTTTGTTTTGTTTTCCCTGGGGGTTGGGGGGTGCTATATGTCTCTTCCAACCCTGGCAAACTTGACTTTTAACTCTTATTTTGTGTTCTGGCAGACAAGTTCTGAGGTTAAGTGTCACTGCCTAACGACATGAGTAGGTTAGTATCTACTGTGTGGTCCCACATTCCATGTGGGCAGCCCTAAGAATCCCTGAGCGGGCACTCAGACAGAAGGGTCCCCTGAGAGAGCCTGAGGGGGATCGAGGTGGTATGACCTGAGAACACGGGCTTGTCACACAGGGGCTCTTCCTGCCACTGTGTCTGGTAAGGAAACGTTTCCCAACAATTTTCATTTACCTACATTTACATCCTGAAGCTCCTATAGGAGACATTGGCTTACCTAGTTGGACAGAAGTGAAGACAATTTATTTGGAAACTGGAGAGCAGCGGTGGTGAACCTATGGCATGTGTGCCGCGGCCACCTGTTTGTTCTCATTAAAAGCTCTAGGGCCAGGGATTTAGCTCAGTGGTTCTGCCGCCTGCCTCGAAAGCACAAGGACCTGAGTTCGATCCCCCATACAAAAAAAAAACCAAACAAAAGCTCTAAAAGGTTTGCCATCACTGCTATGGAGTAACTTTTCTTGGAGAAAACAGAAGTCTACATGAATGCATGCCAAATTATATACCATCACACTTTGGAGTGTGCACTTCAAAAGAATCTCTTTTCCTTAAAGGATGGAAACCTGAAGTCCAAGGGTGAGTGAATAGGTGAATTGCTCTTTTTTTTTTTTTTTTTTTGCTACTGGGGATCGAACTCGAGTCCTTCCGCTTATGCAGCAGGCAGCGAAACCACTGAGCTAAATCCCCAGCCTGGTGAGGTGCTCTTTATACTCAATAGAACTGAACAGGGTTAACATTTCCTGTGACCCTCAAAAAGCTGAAATATGACACACTTGGAGTGCTGTCAAGCCAAACACCCACTAGAAATACAATGCAAGTTTCATGTGTAATTACACAGTTTCTAGTAGTGATATCTAAAAAGTAAAGAATGAATAAAATTAGCTTAAATATTTATTTGATCCAGTATATCAAAATATTCAACAAAAAAGTACTAATGTAACATTTTATTTTTTTAACTGAGCCTTCTAAATCTGGTGTATGTTACATACTTACACTGCATTTCTGTTTGAATTATTCATATTTCAAGTGACCAATAGAATAGACATGGGACCAGTGGTGATCGTGTTTAGGCCACACAGACTTAGAGAGTACAAAGAATTAAACCTAATAGTTACATCTCCAATGTAACTGCCCTGCATATCTTGTTTTGGGTCATTTGAAGGAAACACTGGAGAAATGGCTTTTCTTTTTTGATTTCTGAAAGAGAGCTTCACTCATTCATTTTATAATATATATATTCATTTATTTATATATTCAAGTGCTTGCTGGGTACTAGACACTGTGATAGTAAGATTATGTTCTTTTGTTGTTATTGTTATTCTTTTTGTTTTTTATCTCCATCAATGTAATTGTCAGTGGCCCAGGGATTTAGTTCAGAGGCACCATGCCCGCCTTGAAAGTGCAAGGTCCTGAGTTCAATACCAGGTACTACAAAAAAATATATATATATATGTATATATATACGTATATATATAGAGAGAGAGATATATAATTAGGAAGTCACAAACACTGCAATCATCTAAAATATCTAAGCTGACCCATTATTATCGTTCATTAATATGGTCAAATTCCATGCCATTTGATTAGACTATCAGAGTGACCTAGTGACCTGGAGAGTCTTAAAACCTGAATTGTGGGGACCCAAGCTTCTGAACCAGGAGGTCTAGATTGGAGCCAAGAATCTGCATTTCTAACAATCTCCAAGCAATGTTGATGCTGCTGTCTGGAGGCCCCACTTTGCGACCACTGTACTGGGAAGTGGTTTCTCCTTTAAGACTTTTTGCTTTTTATGTGATCTGCAAACCTGAAGGCAGAGTCAAGCATCCCCTGAGAGCTGAATAACCACAAGACACACCTCTCAAAGGGATCCTCTGGGGAATAGATGGGTCACCTTTCTGTGTGTTTTCTAAGACACGGATGTAGTGACATAAATGGGAAATTCCTTGAGAGACTTATTTAGGAACAAAACTCAGGAACTGAATGGGCTGTTGTGGAGACATCTAAGGGAACCTTCTCACATTTCTGCTTTGGGGACCAGCATCAAAGATTTTGGCCACCCACCCTCTCTGTGGTGAGTGTCAGTTAGGGACTTCATCCCTTGAGCTCTATCTAAACTTTCATCCAGGCTGCAGGTACAGAAGGACACCTACCATGGCAACACTACCAGTAGAGGTGGCAGTGAGGGAAATAGGCTTTCTCTCCTCTTCAGCTATTGTCCTTTTAGGATAGACCTTTGACAGACCAAGGGACAGTTGCAGGGTAACTCTCTAGGGCCCGTGTTCCTTTCCACTTGTGCCTTATGTGACTCAACATAAATCTTAGATCATTTGGGTGAGTATTACACTATGAGATTTCCTTTCTAGAAAAAAAAGACTCATTTTCTCTTAGATGTAGAGGCAGATTTTGCCCATATATCATATTGATCTCATGGATGTCAACAAAAGGTCAAGTTCTTAGAAAAGAATAGAGAACTGAAACTGGTGGCAAATGACGCAAATGGTAATCATGGCAGGATGTTGGCAGGAGGCTCTCTGACCCCCCCCCAGTCCCTCTTACAGCATGAATATCTGTCCTGCAGCTGGACAAACTTCGGATGAGAATGACCAGAAATCTTCTGCATTTTACTCAGTGAGCACAGAATACTTCTAACATTTATGTAGCATTTTTTCTTCTTCTAGTGGTCCTTTATTGGTAATGTAGGCTGAAGCAACTGTTACAATGTAAAAGGGAGACACTACACAACTTATTTATACAAGTTTAAACAAAAACTGCACAGGGAGAGATCAACTTTCAGTACAAACTAGCAACTATGTAGAGACATATCCCAGACTTTAATGAAAAATGTTGCTGGCTGGCTGTTAGAAAATTAATCATTATCAGTTCATCAGTTTAAGTATGGTGCTGTCTCAGGTACCATAGAAGAATCAAAAATCCTCTGCTGAGGGGCTAATGCACACATGAAACGACCATCAGTTTTTAAAAAAAATTTTAAAACAGAGTAACATCAGCAAGGGCAGATGATTATAATGTGAAGTTTACAACCTCTGCACTGTTACCAGATAATTCTTCATTTTGGAGCCCACCCTGTATGTATTTCAGGATATTTAACAGTATCCCTGCCCTTTACCACTAAAATTGTGACAATAAAATTATCTCTCAACATTGCCAAGTGTTCCCTATGGAACAAAATCACCCCCAATGAGGACCACTGCTGTAAGTCAGCTGGGTTCTAAGGGCTACAGAGACAGGAGTTTAGGAGAAAGGATCAGAAGAGATTAGTCACAGGGAGTTGTCAGGAAAGAGTGAATCTGAGCTGGATTTCAAGAGACATGAAGGGTGTGCATTGCCCAGGGAGATGGCCCTGAGGTGGAAGAAATTATGAGAAGGGTTGTGTTATTTCAGAAACTAGTGATTGCACGGGAAACAGGGAGACCTAAACCAGACCCTTGGTTGACAGGGTTGGTACACAAAGAGACAGGGGCAGTAGTTACCAGATCCAGTTAGTGCATAGTAGGTAGTAGGTGCTCAAGCCAGATTTGAGCAAGCAGGAAAACAGAACCAGGAAAGAAAGAAAACATCTTATATGGCACCCACTGTGTGCCAGGCACTGGTTTGATCTTACATATGTTAGTTTAAGTCTTTTCAGCAACCTATGAGGCAGGTGCTATCATTATTCCCACTTTATAGCTGGAGAAATGGAAGCATGGGAGGGGGAAGTAACTTGGAAAAGTATTTCAGCTAGAAAATGGCAGGCCTACAATTTAACCCTCTGGCAGGCTGCCCTTACCCGCTGTGCTGGGCCAGGGTTAGTTAAGCAGTGTGGGGGCGTTGATGGTTTTCTGTCACCAGAGGACAGGAACAGACCTGGAATCCAGGTGGTAAAGCAAGGTTTGAACAGAATAGAACATCAACTTGAATTTACAATGAAGTCAGGAATTTGCAGGAAGAGTAGTTTCACGAGAAAGTCAGAGATGAGGGATCCAGGGAGAGCACTCAGTTTCAGCAGCAGCCCTGAGACTCAAACGGGTAATGCTAAGCTGACACTGAAGCAGAAGCTGTGAGCGGAGGGACAGGTGAGGCCCTGGAGGGGTAGGAGGAGAAGGCTGCCTTCCATGAAGGATCAGGCCAGGAGTGGGCCATGGGGCCTGAAGAATTCCCTCTTCACCAGTAGAGCCTGTGAGAGATAGGAGTGATGAGATGGAAACATTGTGATGACAAAAAGCCTTGACTTGGAGTCAGCTAGAGTGCCAAGGTCCCTTGAGGAGAGGTGGACGTGGACAGGGCTGCAGGGCTGAGCGACCCTAACCCCAGAGGCACTGACCAGGAACCTAACTCTGCCAGCCCTTGGCAGTGTAGGATCTAAGCAGGTCACTCACCGTCCAGCCTCCGAGTCCTCTTCTCTGCAATATGGAACACGCTGTTCTGCTGGGTACTGTACTTGGGGAGTTAAATGAGATGTTAGGTGTAGACCTGGTGCAGCTTCTTGCTCTTAGCAGCAGAGGAAGCATTGCTGGTGGTGAGGAGGTCGGCCAGACCGGGGGGAAATTGGAGCCAAAGCAGGTGGGGAGGAGGGGCCCTGGGCAGGGGCTCTGGTGGGCTCCATGGTGCTGCAAGGATTGGCAGGACTACCTATTCGGATAGGAGGGAAACCTGAGGTTGTCCTGTAGCTCATCCAGTACACAGGGCCTTCAAGTGGATAGAAAGTAACCGATCAGGGCTGGAGTGGATTTTCCAGTGTGGCAGAGCTGAGCAGTTAGACATCTCCAGCACAATGTTAGATTGAAAGATGCGATAAAAACAAAATGTTACTTTGGGGAAAGGACTTTGGTTATTCATTCTCATTTGCAAATTAAGGTCTAAAAATAACCTCAGCATTAAGGTCCCTAAGGGGATTGTGGCACACCTCGTGTCAGTGGGGTGCATGGCTCTCCACTGTCCTCTACTTTTATTACCTTACCACAGAGCAGAGTTCGAACCACAGATGGCTGTTAGCTCAGTACCCAGAAGGCAAATAGACTAGAAAAAAACGAAGGCCACACCAAAGTGGGACCTTGTACTTAACAACCTGCCTTCCCCATCGCCACCCTGATACTGAGCACATAGATTGCTGCTGATTTCCAGTGAGTATTTTTGATTGCCTAAACCACCAATGTCCAATAGGCATTGGGCATACACATAATGTTAAATTTTCCAGTAGTGACTTGACAGCAGCAAAAAGAAACAGGTGAAGTCAGTTTTAATATGCTGTATTTAATCTAGTTGTTCAAAGTATTACTTAGAATGTAAGAGACATTCAGAGAGTATTGAGACAGTTTACATTCTCCATGTTTGTGCTTAATCTGAAATCTGGTGTGTTTTTTCTTCCTTTACAACACATCCCAATTCAGAATAGTCACACTTTGAGCACTTATGTGGCTAGTGGCCACCATGCTGGACAGCACAGGCCTGAATCCCTGAGGGGCTGCCATTCCAGGAAAAGCCTAATTATTCTGAGCTTGGGGACATTCATGTTCCCGATTCCCATTTGACTGATGCCAGGTACACAAGATGCAGTTTGAGGTTCGTTTCCCACCTCAGCTGCTTTGCTTTACTAGAAGGAAGCTGTTTAGGAGCCACTGATCACCCAGAGAGGCCACAGGTAGGCCATTTAGTGACAAGAGCTGCCAATCCAGAAGTCTTGAAGAAAACAAAACTATTAACTTTGGTACAGAAATGGAATCCAAGTTTGTAGGGAGGAAGAATTTCTAATATAAGAAAAGCAACAGCCTATCAGTAAAGAGAGATTGGATTCAGGCTACAGCAATGAAAAACTCTAAATTGTGGTTTGGGTTCTATTTCTTCTTTGAGATCCTCACCTCAGGCCCTTATGATTCCATTTTTCTGCTTGGCAGCACGTAGAGTGGTTGTAGGAGTCATTATTAAGACAAAAATTATTGGTGTGACCTCTTCCAAAATGCACCAGTGAACTTTGAGGGTAAAATCCAGTATAATAGAGTTCAAGCAACTTGGAATAGCAGTGCCTCTTCCCTGCTACAGACTCTTTGCTGTCCTGGCCAAGCCCAGAGAGAGAGAGGAGCCTGCAAGAGCAGAAAACATCTGGAAACGTGGCTTGCAGGCCAGAGCTGCTCAGCCTCAATCTCAGGAGACTAGATCTCCCTCCACCTCTCCAGCGCAAACGGCAGCGAGCACTTCTGAATCTAATCCTACTTCAGAACCACTGGAGCGCAAACACACCCATGGTGTGATAACTGAGGGCTTCTTCACACTTCCCTGACTCCCTCCTGAGATAAAAGCAGTTAACGATTGCTCTTCCCTGGTGATAAATGATTGTTGGTTTTCTTTCATCAATATTTTAATGATGATTTGCACATTTTGGCAATAATGGATACAGAGTCTGATAGTAATTACAGAAGCAGATTGCAGAAGTGACTCAGGAGGCAGTGGTTGGCCATCAGCAGCAATATTGTCTCTCTGGGACAAGTGAGTCTCATCCCAACACCTGGCTGCCTGGGAGCCTTTTGAAGCAGGTGTGCTGAGAGCTGTTGGTGCAGAGAAACGGTTGACCGGCCTCACCCTGTAATCCTTTCCTCTTTTCTCCAAGACACCTTTGCTCCCGGAACATGAACGGAATAACCTCAGTCTGAAACCTTGCTTCTTGACTTTGCTGTGATTGGCCACTGAATTCAGGGCCACATTAGCAGCCATTCTCTGCCTGTGTTAGCAGGAAGAACCTGCTTGAGTAGGAACTGCCCCATATCATCTGCCCAATATGGGTGGTCGTTCAAGAAATGCAAATTAAAACAACACTGAGATTACATCTTACCCCAGAAAGAATGCCCATCACCAAGAAATCAAATAATAGGGCCGGGGATTTAGCTCAGTCTCACCGTGCCTGCTGCACAAGATCCTGAGTTCGATCCCCGGTACCACAAAAAAAAAAAAAAAAGAAAGAAAGAAATCAATAATAACAAATCCTGGAGAGGCTACAAAGGAAAAACTCTTCTACACTGTTGGTGGAAATGTAAACTAGTGCAACTACTATGGAAATCAGTATGGAGATTCCTCAAAAAACAAACGAGAAATTCCATTTGACTCAGCTATTAGGTGTCTTCTTGAAAGAGTTAAAGACATCATATTATGGAAATACATACACACCCATGTTTATAGCAGCGCAATTCATAATAGCTAAATCTTGGAAATGGCCCACATGTCCGTCAGCGACAAAAAGATAAAGAAAATGTGGTATTTACATACCACAGAGTACTATTGTGCTACAAAGAAAGATAAACTTGAGTCATTTGTAGGAAAATGGGTGCACTTTGACACCACAATGTTAAGTGAAATAAATCAGACACACAAACATAAATATAGCATTGCTTCTTTTATGTGAGAAACCCAGAGTAAAAATAAGGACCAAATAAAGCTAGATAGTAGGAAGTAGGGAGGTAGATTGTTCTCAAAGGAGAAGGGGATCAGATGGAGGGAGGGAGAGATAAGGGATGAGAAGGAAAATAATTGGGGTGTGCTGTGCACATGTACCAACTCCACACAAGGATTGTAAATATTATGTACTGCAAGCATGTACAAAAAAAGGAAAGAAAGCAGCTCAAGTGATGGGTGGAAGGGGGAGGAAGTAAATTAAGGAATTAAAATGAGAAAAGGAATTAAGATGTGTTATGTACATGTACCAATTTCTCCCAAGGAACGTTAATATTATGTACCACACACATGCACTGATAAACTGAAAATTATTTTTAAAAACATAAAAAAGAAAATGACATTCCATAAACTCGAGAAGATAGCCATTCAACAAACATTGACCAAGCATGCCACTTGCTAGGGGCCCGGCCTTGGCAAATCTGGGTTCTCTCCAAGGGCTTCCTTTCCTCCCTGGGAAAATGGGATCTACATCCAGACACCTTAAGCAGGGAAACTGAGAATGCAGAGGGTTCGCAGAATGTTCACAGAACATGTGGACATCATGAGGCACTGTGCTGGCTGCTCTGTCAAATCTCAAACCCACTGGAATACAGGAGACAGGAAGTTGAATAAGGATGTATGAATTGTTTGGAATTGGAGCCCATAAGAAACTAAAACTGAGAAGCAGCCAGCCCTGAATGCAGGTTGCAGGAAGACATTTGGGGAGCCCAGGTCCTTGGAGTTTTCATGACGTAGCTGCCCACTAGGCAAAGTGCCTCAGAGTATGTCACTCACTGAGAGCATCTCTTGCAGCCACCCGAGACTGATATTCATTCTGATTCACTCAAAGCAGAGGGAGGAGTGAAGGGTGGGAAGAAGATGCCATAGCTGGATACGATGGACAGGAGACAAATGAAGAGTCTGTGCCGGGTTTCACTGGATAGCTGCTGAGCAGCTGCGCAGCACCAGGGGCTGCTCTGGACTGAGGGTTCCCAGCCTTGGTGCACATTAGAATGACCATGGAGGCCTGACCTACTTTAATACTATTTTTTATCATGCACATATTGCTTTTCAGTGATAAAATATATACATAGACAAGAGGGGTCCTTCCCTGGAGTCGCTGATTCAGCAGGTGGGTGCCCCACCAGACCCAGGCATGTCTTAATGTCCAAATGTGGGGCCTATTGTCCGGCCACTCAGAAAAGCATGGGGGACAGACATGACAAAGCAGCTGCCATGGATTGTAACTAGGGACACAAACTCCATATGCCTGGCAGAGTTGGAGCTTTTGCATGTAGCTCTTGAATTGCTGAGTTGAATTGAAAAATTAAACAGTGTACAGGGGTCCTCAAAGTCTGTGATTTTCTTGTTAGTATCTAAGGATTTGTGGGCTTGGTGAGAAAGCTGAGTATTTGTAACATATCCAACAAAATAGTTTTAGGTCCTCAACTAGCCGAACTTGCTGTAGGGAAGGAGGTACAGCTGGCAAGTATAGGGACCAAGTGGTAGGGCCTGAGCAGGGTGAAGATGGAGCCTGGGTGGACACTGGCAAGTAGAGCAGGGGAGGCCTGAGGGTCAGCCCATCCCTGCTGGGGAGACCCAAGGCCTGGGTGGTGCGGCAAGAAGCAGGGACCCTTTTATTGCTTCCCCGGTGGGAAGGACCAGTGCAGCCTCATACATAAGGCGCTTGCAGAGGCTCCCAGGTGGACTATGCAGCACTGGGTAGAAGCTCCATGAGAGAGGGCCGGTCCCACACCAGCCTTCTCTGTGCACAGGGCTGGCTGGTGGGAAGGGCAGCAGAGCTCTCCACCAGCTCTTTCTGTGGCTCTCCAGGTGGATGTGGGGTGGGGACTTCCACAAGAGGGTCCAGGAAAGCCGTGCCACTTCCACATGGCAGCAGAGAAAAAGCTGTAAACCACTGCCTCTCACGCTGAGGCCTGTAGGACTCGCCTAAACTGCCCATTAAATGCAGATTCTCAGGCCTGATCCTGAACCCACAACTCAGAGTCTGTAGGATGTAGGACCTGGGAATCTACATCGGGCACATTTTTCAAGTCTTCTTTTTACACAGTAATATTTGACAGTCACTGAGTTAAAATGTCCCCAGATGCAAAAGGAGCATTTTAGGCATGTGAGGTATGGACAACAATGTCGGGAGTGGCCAGCTCCCTCAGAGGTGGAGGTGTATCATGCTCCACCTATCAGCCAGGAACCTGCTTGGGGTGAGCATTTCCATCCTTGTCGCTTCCCCTCTTCTCACTGCCTCCCAAGCACCCACTCTGCCCAGGTCAGAGGAAAGACCTAGAAATGCCCAGAGGCCACCCAGAAGGTGAGAGGGAAAGAGGCAGGTCAACCAGACACCGAGGCCTCTCAGATGCAGGGACCTATGGTTTTCACGAATCAGGGCTGCTCCCCTAGGATCCATGGATTGCCTGCTAGGAAAGAAGCACTGGGGTGGGGCCCTGGGATGTGTGGGTGAATGAGGCAGAGGGCAAAGAGCCAAACTGACCCCAGGACATGGGTGGAGGAACCACTGGTCATCAGGCCCAGTGGGCTCTATCCTGGGGAACACCATGAGGAAAACCATGGCAGCCACTGGGTGAAACTTCCTCAGCTGGGAACAATCATGCCCCATCGCAAGCTCCACACCAGAAGAGGACCCCTCAGTGATGTGAGATCCCTAGGAGTGGCTGGTTCCTGCATCATCCTGCTGCAAGCTGTGGGAGGTGGGGGGTGTTTTATTTTGTTATTCCCACCCCAGAAGAGAATTTCTTGTCTCCTTAAAAGGGGAATGTGTGCTCTTGTCTTGTTTCTATAGCTGGATCTGGGAAGATGCTTAAGAGACCCAAACACCAGGACTTGTCTTGCATGGGCAGCTCCATTTATCAACACTGTATGCATCCAGAACAAATCTGAGCATTACTTTTCATAGGATGCATACATAATGGGGTGGGATCTCCAGCCAGCCAGGGCAGGCTAGAGGATGCTCCCTAGGATGGAGCACTAGTGAGGATCCAGAAGTTCAGACCAGAGCCTGTCATCCAGGCCTGCAGGGAAGGGCGTGTCACTGACCAGGAGGTGGGGGTGTTAGCACCCATCAGCCCCTCCATTTCCAAAGCAAACACCTGAGGGAGGGCCTCCAAGTCCAGTCCTCTAGGTTACTCCTGGTTGTGGAGCTACAGTGAGGGGATGCATTAAGGTTCTGGGATTTTCCAGAAGCCTGACAAAGGTGAAACATCGCACTCCGGCTGGCAATAGGCTTCAGACTGAATTCAGTCATTTGCATATCTGACCACCCTGAGCCACCCTGGGAGATGGAACTGTAAGTCTGCAGACCAAGAATGAGGGCCAAGCAGGGAAGAAAAGCCTGTCACCCCACACAGAGAATCAGGCTCTTGAAGAGAAGAAACAGGGCTGAGAAGGTAAATACTTCCTCAGTAATACTGATTTCTTCTAAGAATTGAGAAGCGCCACCCCTGCTGACCAGATGATAATTTTTGAAAATTACACATCACAATCTTCAGTTACAACTGTTCTGGCGTGGTCATCACACCTGCTGACTCCCAGTGGGGGAAGGATGGGGCCTTCACTTGGACAATCAAAGGCAAAAGGCACAAAGATTCAGATTCTAATTCACTCTTCATACCACCAGGCAAGCTTGCAACCTGAGCAAGTCTCTTTCTTTGCCATAAGTGGTAAGAAACATACTCAAAGGCATCAGTGTCTGTGTAGCTAAAGAGAACTGCAAGCACCGAAGAATGCTAATCTTTTGTGTTATGAATACATTTTTAATATGTGGGAATTGGTGACCATTACAGGCTACTCTCCAGGACTGGAAACCCAATTTTCTCCCCTTCCAATCCAGTGCAATGGATATTTAGTGAGCAGCTGACCATCTCTGCAAATCGCTGTAGTTATTGGAAAGAATACAAAGATAAATGAAGTAGGGTGTGTGTGTGTGTGTGTGTGTGTGTGTGTGTGTGTGTGTGTAATCTAGACAGTGCTGCTATTGACCATTGGAGCTTGCTAATAAATAATTTATCTTGATTCTGTCATCCCCGACATTGTGATTTCATGATGCTTTCATATTCCTTTATTAAAATACCTATGAGCATCAATACAGGAATCAAAATCAGTACTCCCAATCTTTTCATCAAGTTTAGATGAGACTCATTTATGCTTGCCTTCCCTTTGAGAACTCAGAGCCCTGGGCCTTTGAAGGCTGCCATGGCAAGCTAAGGTAAGTTTGGGGTCCTGGAGGTAAAATGGTGGCAATCTGTTTATAAGCTGATCTGTGCTGCCTAGTAAAGTAAGAATACACCAAAGTGAAAGTATCTAACTACTTTCATTTTAATTGCCATAAGTAGAGAGGTTTTAAATTGAGGTTACTGATTCAGTGGTGGATTGATTTAGGTTAATTACACATTTGTTAAGTGCTTACCTATTGTGTGCCTTCAACACATTTACATCTGCTTGTGGAAATAAGGCAAAAATACAAGAAATGAATTCATAAAGAATGTATTGGTCAGCTTTCTATCACTATAATGAAATGCCTGAGGCAATTAATTTATAAAGAGAAAGGTTTAGTTTGGTCCACAATTCAAGATCTGGTAGATTCATTGCCTTGTGCCTCTGGTGAGGGCCCTAGGTGTTAATGGCCAGGAGCATGTGTTAGGCCAAACTACTCACCTCATAAGCCAGGAAGCAGAGAAAGCCAGAACCAGCCAGCATCCCATAACCCCCTTTTGGGCATGCCTGCAATGATCTAATGACTGCCAATAAGTTCCTCCTTCTTAAAGATCCACAGCACCTCCCTCCAGGGATTTCACTCAGTGGAACCACACCTGCCTCGAAAGCAAAAGGTCCTGAGTTCGATCCCAGGTACCAAAAAAAAAAAATCCACAGCACCTCCTAATAGCCACCCCAGGACCAAGCCTTTAACATATGGCCCCTTGGGGAACATTCATCCAAACCACAGCAGAGAACATGAGTAAGCAAAGGCATGGCATGGAGTCAGAAAACTGGGTACAAAGAAACCCCTGTAAAGAACCCTAGGCCCACAAATAAGAATCTTTCAGTTCCTCTGTGAATACAGAGCATAGATAATACAACTCTGAGTCCAAACTCCCAGGAAAATGTTTTTTCATGACCCCTTGCTTTCTTATGGTGCAAAATCTGAACAGTGTTTTGACAGATGAAGGAATGCAATTCCCAGTGGCAAGAAAGGCCACTTAGAGATAAGTGTTATTCTGAGACGGGCTGTGTTAAATGAGCTGGGTTTTTTGATTCAGCTCATGCATCCTTGTATGGCCACAACATAGCTTGTGATTCCAAGGGCTGGGAGTGGCCCAAATGATGAGAAAAATAACCTTCTTCTCTGAGAGCTTAGGCAATGAAGAATCCAAGAAGGGCCTTACAGTCTTTCTTCAGTACAAGTAGAAAGGACGTCTACCAAAAATTATTGATGAAACTTATGATCTTGTATTTAATTTCTTCAAAGCAGCAGAAATAACTTTCATTGCCATCTAAATTTAGGAATTGTAGGGAGCCAAAGGATTTCAGTCGCTCTTGCAAATGGTTTATGCCTCTTTTCCTGTTTCAAAAGTAAAATCTTTTGCTTACTACAAAGTAATATATATTGTTTCTGGAAAACTTGAAAAGCATAAAGAAGAGAAATCTGGGCTTGGTGGTGCTAACCTATAATCCCAGCACTCTGAGAGAATGAGGTGGGAAGATAGAAAATTCAAGCCCAGCCTGGGCAATTTAGCAAGACACTGTCTCAGAAAAAAAAAAATAAAAAGGGTTTTGAATGTAGCTCAGTGTGAAGTCCCTGGGTTTAAGTCTCCAGTACCACACAAACACAAGTGGAGGGGGAGAAAGATTTTAATTTATTAATGTGTTTAATTAATACTACCAATCAGATGCATTCATGGTTAACATTTTTATGTATCTTTTCGGTATTTTTCTCTGCATAATATATCTTTACACAAATATAAGACCATATTGTACATTAATGAGAAGTATGGACATGTTAAAAACACTGCATCTTCTACTCCAGGATACAGAATGTCTCTCCATATTTTCACAACCTCCCTAAAGTTTCTATATTGTGTTAGTTTTCTTCATGTGAGATCTACCCACTTTTTTTTTCTTTTTTCTTTTTTTAAATTAGATTTATTCCTAGAGTTCTGTTGGGGTTTTGTACGTGTGTGTTGTAAATGGGCTATTACCCTCCTTATAATTTCCAGCTGATTATGCTAATATTACATATAAAAAAGCTTTTGAAATTTATGTACCCATTGATTTACACTAGTCACCTTATTGAAGATGTTTTATTCATTTTAAATAATCTGTGCTGATGAGACACAAAAAGGAAAAGTCCATGGGACCTACTAGACGAGCATTTTTAATTCTTCACAGTATGGTGTATTTATAAATAGTATCCCTTGCTTCTGTACTGGTGGCATCCTTTGTCCTCTTTTCCTTGGTGCTAAAAAGTATATCTTATAGTAATAATGTGCAGAGTGAATTATAAACCAGTCCTGGCATTCAGGTCCTTGCTAGCCCCTCATAATGTCCCTCAAATTTCAATAGAAGCGGATCAGATTTTCCTGGTGATAACAATGAAGCAGGGCCCTGCCACGCCGTAGTAGTTTCCGTACTTTCCGGAGACCACATTTTATCTTTGTTCCCATCTACTTGTCTTACTATCATGCAAACACTGACAACACAGATTGATCTCTGTCATTATTCGATAGCTAATAGTTTCTGACAACACAGAATCTGTGCCCCCATGGAGTAGAAATGTATGCAAACATTTCTAGCTTTGGCCTTGAGGATAACCAGTTTTCATTTCAGAAGCACAGCGGTTTTCTGTGTGTGCTCAGAGAATGTTGACAATGTTTGAGGGAAATTAAAACTCTGCAAGGACAAAGCTACTTTTCTTCTACATTCAAGGGCAAGGCTTAGCATCCAAGTGGAAAAAATGTGTGGCAAAAAAATAAGATAGTCATTAATTTTCATTTTGCTATAATCATATATTGGATTAACTCAGTTAAACTAAAAAGGTCATAGCTGCTAAGCACTTTCTTTTTCTTCTCTCTTTAATTGTACTAATTAATGCTATTGTTCTATAGGATCTAAGCAGGCTATGGAAAAAGAGCTTTTGATAGTTTTGAATATCATAGCATCTGACAGTTCAAGGTCTTTCCATGAATTACAATATCCCTAAACTATGTAAAACCAAATTCATGATCTAAATGTGGAGAAATTGAGGTCTGCTTTCCCTATCAGGTCACCAAATTTTAAAAAAAATCATACTTGATGGTATTCTGAACTCTAATTTTCTACAACTTATACTTTCAGAACTAGTTTTAGGACTATTTGGGTTTATCATGGAATTATTTTTGGTCATTGATGTGCACCATCCCACTCCATCATCACACTGATATTCATTGCATATGGCAGTATTGCATATTTGTTAACTACTTGAGGAGAGTTTACGTATGTGTACAAGAACTCTCGAATGAAATTCAGTGTTAATAGGGCTGTTCTTACCTAAAACTGGCATCCACCCTAGGTCATAACTATTGTCTGTTATGATGTTTTTCAAATAGTGCCGCCTGGGGCCAGGGCAAGGGACAAAGGTGTTGGGTCTATCATGTAAACCAAGCTGCTTCACTCCCATCTGTTTAGTATATTGTAGTTCTTTGTAAAAATCTTCTCTGAACAAAAAGTCACACTGCTATAAATAACAACCAAAAAGAGTAGTTTTCAAACTATACTTGGCTTTGATCTTGTGTAGACTTTCCATAATTAAGTACATCATATCAGCTCTTTAACATTAGCATCTTTGTAAATGGTGCATCTTTCTCTGGCATCTCCATTCTTAGCCAAGTACTTCAGTTTTCCTGCCAATGAGACTTGGCCTCAGGGTGTAGCTGTTAAAAGTATAATATTTCCCCTGTACTCATACCTGTCCTCATAAGATATATACAGGGAACATTTATTAAAATCAAGATTTTTTAGCCTCTCGCCCAGAAAAATATCTTCAGGAGTGAGGAATCTCTATTTTTACAAAGTTCCCAGGTTAGTAAATGAACCTGCCTGAAGATTGTCAGAGCACCTAAAGGGAAGAGAATGGGAACTTCAGAGTTGTCTCACTGGCCAGCGCGTTTGTTATGAACAGCGGTACTTCTCAGACTTTCATGCATCTGAATCCCCTAGGGGTCTTTGAAAATGCAGATTCTGGCTTGAAAAGGTGGGGAGGAGGCACCGAAATGATTCATTTCTATAAGCTTCCTGGTAATGCCCACACCACTGGTCCATGGACCACATTTTGAGTAGCAAAGCCTTAGGTCAGAATTTCTCAACCTCAACACTATTGATATTTGGGGCTGGAAAGTTCTTTGTTTTGAAGAGCTGTCCTATGCGTTGTGGGATGTTTGGCAGCATCCTTGGCCTCCACCCAGTGGGTGCCAGTATTGTCATTCCCTCCCACTTGTGACAACTAAAAATGTCTCTAGACATTTTCACATTTCTCCTAGGAGGCAAAATCACCCCTAGTTGAGAACCACTGTTCTGCAGGATCCTGATCATCTGCCAAGTGTGCAAACTACTTTTACATATGATTTGTTTGTGCACTTACATAATCAAAAATCCACTCTCTGGATGTATTTGAGCTCCCTCCTATATAAGCCACAAAGGACAGAGGAATTAACCCTGTTCTCCACTGTATCTACAGCACCCAGAAGACTGTTCGGTGTGCAGTGGGGCACTTATGAGTTAATTAATAAATTAATCTAACTAGCACTGAGCAGCACATGAAGCTCAGTCTTTGAGGTTACCTTTTCTATTTTCTATTAAGAGACAGAAAAAACGGATTCTCTATTCTTCACAAATACTATCGTTTTTCTTAAATTTTTACTTTTTCTCTATTTCTTATCAAAGCCTTAGTAGTCAAGTACTCATGGGACTAAAAAGTGATTATCAAAAGTTCTCATTGAACAAAATTTTTCCTTGATGAGGTTCTTTCCCAAAGGAGATCAGTCCCATAAGCCCTTTGATGACCAAGTCCACAAAAAGCCCAAATCCCCTGTGTTTCTAAACTGAATTGTCTCCTACAACTCCAAAACGGCTTCCCGATCAGAGAGGAAGGGGCAAAGATTAGTGTGGGCCATCTCGTGAAACACGGAGTGTGTTGTTTCCCTTCACCATCTTCCCACCTCCCTCCCTCTTGGGCCCTTCTCTAGAATGCTGCCCTAAATCTGTGCCGCCTTATATGACCCCACCCACACCTCTGCTCCGGGATTGACCCGCCAGGGCCCTTCCGGACTTCGCGCATGCGCCAAGCATTCCAGCAGGAATTCTGGCCCGGGCTGTTACTGACTGAGCTTTCTTTCTGACACTGTCTATCCAACCCACTCCTCTTTCACTGCCCTTGCGCCTTCCTCCTAAGGAAGCCCTAAGGATATCCCTGGCAGCTTCCACCCTCCCTCTACATCTGCATGCCCAGGCCTACGTGTCTCAGGATGGAGGTACATACTCAAGTACCTTGGGAGAGTCCACTCTATACCAAACAAGGAAGGTGGAGGACAGTTCTTTGCTGCTAAGTTACCAGCACCCTCACTGACTGATTGATGCCCAGGCCAGTCTCCTAGGGCGACTCCAGGATTCAGATTTCCCCAGAGATGCTTGGCCTAGACTAAAAGACAATCATGGTTTGAATGTGTCCCCAAGAATTCATATGTTAGGAAACTTAATCCTCGAATTTATATTAATGGCATTTGGAGGTGAGACCTTTGGGAAGTGATTAGAATGGGGTGAGGTCAGGAGCCTAAGGCCCCTTGATGGCATTAGTGGCTTTATAATAAGGGAGAGAGACCAAAGTCAGCACACTTGTTCTGCCTTACCAAGATGCTCTTATACTTCCCAACCTGCAGAACCATGTACCAAATAAATTTCTCATCTTCACAAATTATCCAATCTCAGGCATTTTGTTGTAGCTACAGAAAAGGTACTAAGATAACAACAAGAACCAAACTCTCCTTCTACTGTCTGTCACTCCTTGCTTTCAAACACAGGAGTGCCTCAAGGCTCACTCTTTGGCCCTCTCCCCTTCTGAAGTGATACTCTCTCTCCAGGTGAGTACATCAGGGTCATTGCCAAATATTTATCTCCAGTCTAAGCCCAGATGGTGTGTGCCACTCTCAGAACCAAGCGCGTGATCTTTTTCCCTACTCACCCACTTCACCTTCACAGAATCAGACCTGGACTCCCCCAGGTCCCTGCCTTAGCCAGCACTAAGATTCATCCAAATCACATGTGTCTCTTGTTCACCACATCCACAAGTAACTGATTTTTTTAATCAATTTTAAAGTTTCTAGAATGTATCTACCTTTCCCCATAACTGTGGCCACTACCCTATTTCAAGCTAAGACCATCTCCAACTTGTATTCTTAACTGACCAGAGAACCATTCTTGCTGCCCCATCCAATATGTCTTTAATACTTCATTCAATATTTTATTGCCTACCTGATCACATTACCACACAGCACAGAGCCCTCTTTGGCTTCTGTGTTAGTCAGTGCTTCCCAGAGAAACAATAAAAATAGATAGAATGGATGGATAGATGGGTGGATGGATGGCCATATAGATAGATGGGCAGATTGAAGGATGTAGATAGACAGATGGAGGTTGTTAAAAACTGACTCATGTGATTGTGAGGAATGGTTAGTTTGAAATATGGGAGCTGGCCACCAAGCTGGAAACTCAGGTAAGTGCTGGTGCTACTTACTGTCTTGGGCTCAAATTCCAAGCAGGGTTTTCCTTGAGGAGAATTCCTTCTACTTTGGGGAGCCCTACTATTTGCTCTTAAGATCTTCATAAGACCACCAGATTTCATAAGACCCACCACATTAAGCAGAGTATTCTACTTCACACAGTCGACCAATTTAAATGTTAACCGTATCTTTAAAAAAAAATCTTCACGGCAGTATTTACACTGTGGTTGACCAAATAGCTAGGCAGATAGCTTAGTCATTTTGATACATAAAATTAACAGTTACATCTACCATTTTCACTCAGAATGCAGGCCAGTATCCTAGACATTGGTCCAAGGCTGTGGGTGGTTCAGCCTCTACCTTCCTCCTGATGTCTCTCATTTATTCAGCTTCTAGTCACACTGTCCTCCCTCCAGTTCTCAGAGATATCACTTCCCTCCTGTCCCAGGGCCGGTACCTAAGCTGCTGCATCTGGCTGAAATCCTTCTCCTTGCTCCCAGCTCCCAGCTTCCAGCATGTGTGCACCTATGTTGTGCACCCTTGTATGTGCGCGTGTGTGTGTGTGTGTGTGTGCACGCACACACATGCACAGTCCCACACATTCTCATGATTCTGGCTCAAATGCTACTTCTAAGGACAGTCCCTATACTGGACAGATTCCCTTGCTTTTCACACTCAATATAATACAGTGAGTAACAATGTGTTGCTCCTGTGGTTATTTAATATGCTTCCTCCACTAAACTGCAAATTCCTTGAAGGCACAGGCCAGGTCCCTTTTACTCACCAGGGTACCTGCAGCACCCACAGTGTTGAGTTCAGTGAGTGATGTGGAAAATCTAACAAGCTCTGATGTCGTATTTCTTGCCTTCTTTATAGTGCATTCTGGCCTCCACGGGGCCTGCCTATGCCACTGGCTCCCTACCTCAGTGGGTTTCCTTGCTCTCTTGACTTTGCAGGTTCTCTCTGCTCTTCCCAAGATGGACCAGAAGTGAGGCAGAGGAAACTCCTGTCTGCTCCACTTTGTTCAGGTTGGAAATGGCCCAGTGAGCATCACTCAGGCATCTCTTTCAGTCCTTGAAGACAAACTGAGTAGCAAAACTTTAACTTGAGGAAAGGGACTGAACCTTTCTGTGCATATTTGCGTATACGCATATGTATAAACAAAGCTGCAGCCATACAAAACATTAGTAAGAAGATCTTGCAAGTTACTCTCAGGAATGGAAGCCTAACAAATGTAGACAGATAGACCAAAATTTGTTCTTCTTTTCCCTAACAGTTAAAATAGTAGGAATGACTTGTCTAATATATCTAATCATTATTAATATTCTCTTGTGGGCTTGGAAGTTTACAGACTGTAGGCTAAGAGATGATGATAAATGGCCTTCAAATGACCATCTTTCTTCATGATAGATCAGCCATTCCTAGATTGGGTAGTTTCTGTCCTGTGTACTCCAGCAAATGCAATAGATGGAGTCATGAAGACTTGAATATAAAGTTACATTTGCCCTGTGTTTTATCTTCATTTTCACTAAACTCCTATTAGCAGAGGTTCCTACCACTCTGGCAGATGCTCCAGCAGCTGGTTAATGGTCTATGAAACATAAATGCACCAGGGACACTGCTCCTCTGAATCCTTTTGCAAAGGAAAGAATCTAAATCTACATATTGTAAAATTGGGCTTTCTCCTTTTGCATTTTAAAAAAGCAGAGCTCATTTACTTTATAACAATTTGGGGTAGGAATAAATATGAACGAAGACAAATGAGCCCTTCCTGTTGCAAGGGCTCCATTATTCCTTTGGGAGGAGTGGATGACTTAGGTGAGGCCTCTGGCTAGCCCAGAACTTACTTCTCCTGGAGGGAAACAGCTCAGTCAGTGGCAGTTTCTTGCACCTGAGGTCACATTCTGACCAGTCTCCCTTTCCTGTCTCCGTATCCTCTAATTCTTTGCCTACAGAGAATTCTCTGATTTCGAGGTACTACATGGAGGTGTGGTTGTTAACTCTGCCTCTGTGCCAAACATCTCCCAACAATTTGGGTGAAGGGAGTCTTTAAGGATATGAAAACTATTTCAAGATTTACTTTTTATTTCAGAATGCTTGTGCATAAAAATGTCCTTGAGAAATACTGACTCCTATGAATTTGCAGGCACTGCCAGAGGCTTTTCCCCTAAAATGATAGCGTTCTTAAACCATTAGCTATTGTAGACTTTGATTATTCATTTTCAATAGCTGTATTTAAACCACAAAGAGCAGCCCTAAGAAGCAGAGGCACAATTGTAGCCAACAACAAAAACATAAAAGAAATAAAATAAAAACCCCAAAAGCAGAATAACTGAGGATTAGCACAGGAACGCTGAGCTTCACCTTTTGTGCCAGGCACCTTGGGTCTCTGATGATCTCCAGGCGTATGAGAAAGGCTTTGCGATCGGCCAATGGCTTCAGTCTGAACGTTGAAGGAAACCTTTTGTCCTCAGGTTGGTGTTTGAAGTCCTGGGCGCTGGGGCTGGCACCTAGTCAAAGCACAGCACAGATCAATTGACTGGAAAAAATGAATGAATTAAGTTTAATGAGAGCCCACAGGAGAAAATGAGCCACTCCACTTGCCAACTATTTGCACAAGAGAAGCTTAAACGGGACCTGAAAGGATTATCCCTGAACACAGCAGCAAGGGAGTCTTCTAGCTCGAGAACACTGCGCACATGCCCTGGAGCATGCGACCGTGGTCCCTGGGTCTGGTGTCCAGGCTGCTGTAAAACCATGCTGCAGGCAGAGCCAGACAGGTGCATGGGGAGTCTGAGTGTGCCTTGGAGAGGCTTCAAGGGTCTCAGTCAGACTTGCATTTTGAAGATTGACTCTGGGGCCCATGAGGAAAGTGAGTCTGGTCATCAGGGACAGGTAGACTGGCCAGGAGGATCCGGTGGGTGTAGGTGCCCTCCCAGGCACTCTGGGTCCTGCATATCCCCTATTTGACAATGTAAGTCTTTTAGAAATGTTGGGGGACTAGTTTTTTTCAGTTCGTTGGTTCTTCTATCATTGAATGGCATAGCCAGGCCCTCATCCTTCCATTTCTTTTACATAAAGAGCTCTTCAAATATCTAATAAAAGGGTTTGGGGGTTGAGTTTTATTCTTAACCTTCAGTTTACTGTGTCTGTTGAATTCTGGTTTTCTATTCTATATCAAAGTTTTAACCTTTGAAAAATTCTACTTTGGGGGCCAGGGATTTAGTTCAGTGGTTTTGTTGCCTGCTGCACAAGTGCAAGGACCTGAGTTTGATCCCTGGTACCAAAAAAAAAAAAAATTCTACTTTGGAACTACAAGATCAATAGAGTCTATGGTAAGGAGTTCTGGCAAAGATACTTTTTCAAATCATTGCCACACAGGCTTTTTAAATAGTTTTAGTGCTGATAATTTTCTCATTTCTGCATTTTAAAATATTTGCCTTTGCAATTCAGCATCAAAACTTTTCTGATTAAATTGACATGTCTAATTGAATGTTTAATTGGATACATATCTTTTTAAACCTATATCTGACCTTCTAGGTTTTCTACCCATGTTTGCAAGAGCGAAATAGATACAGTGGGTTTCACCACTGAAATAAAGCTACTGAGGCACCAAATAATTATTAATTTAGGGCTCAGTGGCACCAGTAAGCACCCACAGAGATCTGCCCTTAGCATTGATGTGCTCAAAGGCAGTTCTCTATACCCTGGTGCTTAGGGAAGCATTTCTTTTCTCCTTAATACAAAACAGACTGAGAAGCCCTCCTCTTCCCAATGTGCATGCTTTTAGAGCTTGGTGCTGCTCCAGATGCCACTGAATTTAGCATCATTTGAGAGGACAGCCACCAGGGTTCCAAGAAGGTGGGGCACATGCCAAGAGAGGGTGTCTTGCTTGGCAAGGCCACCCAGAGCCCTTGGGATGGCTCCAAAGCTGTTCAGTGGTGCTAATCCAGGGAAAAGTAAAGGGTTACTCCTATTTCCATTCCCTGCCCTCCTGCCACATACTTGAGCTCTTCTTTTTTGAACTTTAATTTTCCATGAGTAGTAAATAGCCAAAAACTGCTCAAAATGTTCTCCTTACCACTAGGATTGGTATTTTTACTACCTACAAAGCCTTAGCCAAAAGGGCTGGGTAGATTTTCAGGCTTCCTGCAGCCTCTTAAAGAAGATTGGGTGCAAGGGGTAGGGGCCTATTTGCAGGAGCCCTGAATCATAGGGATGAGCTGTGGATTCTGTCAGTAAAAGAAAGCAGTCCTGCTTGGGACCAGAAGGGTGCAGGCCTCTGGATACCACCAGCCCTTCTAAACCAATGTGGAAAGGCCAAGGCCCCTTCATGTGAGCTCAACTGTATTCTGTAAGTTTAGCTCTTTATCATATGAATGAGTGTGCTTGAATTCCTAATAAAGCACCACATGGATCATGTTGGACCAGGGTTCTCAAATTCTAAAGTGCTGAATCACTGGTGAATCTCTCAGTAAAGTGCTGATCCTGACTCAGTACTAGTTGGGCCATCTAGTCCTGCTTCTCTGGTGAACTGTTACGTGAAAGGGAAGCTGCATGGACTATACCTGAATCCATGAGGCCCTGACCAATGATTCTCAGCTCCGGCTACAGATTAGTATATCTGGGGAGCTTTTGAAAATCTTGATGACTGACTGCACCCCTACACCAATGAAATCAGAATACTTAGGGCAAGACCAAGATATCAGTAGCTTAGGATGCTCTGCACATAATTTCTGCCCAGGTTGAATTTGTGTGCAGGGCCTAAGTGGGTATTGGGACTCATTCTGACCACTTTGGAAATCAACCAACAGTTTGTTGCATCTGTCACGATCTGTCCTATAAGTGTATGGGAATTAAAATGAGCAGCTACTTTCAGTGAGTCTATCTCTAAAGTTTGCAAGGACTGTTCCACCACGGTCTGTTCACTTGTGTGTACCGGCCAGAGTCTCCACTGAAGCCCTCAGAATGTTCTTGCTATTCTCTGTTCACCAGCAGCTCCATTCTTAACTGCTCCCAAATTCTTCTTGGCAGGCTGACTGGGGCTGTGAGGAGTCTAGATGAGAATAAAACCACAAATTTAATCTTGCTATAGAGCAGGGGTTTGCGAGCCTGCTGCATATTCAAAGTGCCCATTGGATTCAATATGTTCCGGTAGCTTTAAAAGCTCCCTGGGTGCTTCTAACCTGAGATCAGGGAGGAGAAGAATGAAATGAAATATTAAAGAATATTTATATTTGCTTCAGTATTTTTTAAAAAGCTGGTCAGATGATAAGATGTAGACATGATTTTTAAATATGGATTTAATGATTTTTATTACTTTTAAAATATATATTCTCACCTCCAGTCCCACATTTGCTGTTTTTGAGGAAGCTATTGGGTAGAAGAGACTCCTAAGCCCTATTTGCAGTGAATCATCCTGGAAGAAAAATTACCTGGAGCACTGCCTTTATTAGGGTACAGTTGGCCACTAAAACAAATAAAACCCAAACCTTCAGGGGCTTGACACAGTGGGAAGCTGGTGGGCAGGTAACCAGGTTAACGTGGCAGTTCTCTTCAGTCATTCCAGGGTCCCCTGCTGGGGCTCCTAAGCTGGCCCCTGGAGTTTTCTGTGTCACACACAAGGGAGGGAAGGAAGCAGGTGGGGCTTCATGGAGTCCTCCCCAGCTGGACAAGGGCACATGTTTTCACAGTCCAATGGCCAGAGCGGTCACAGGCGCCCTGGCCTTGTTTGAATGTGTGGCTGCAGTCCTCTGCTTCCCTGCAGTTCCACAAAGACAGCCCACAGCCCTGGTTGGCAGTGGGAGTGTAGGACAGCCAGCCAGTGGGCAATGGCATGCATGCAGGACATCAAGGGTCAGTGAGCTCCCAGACAGGTGTGGCAGCTGCACTAGGAGCGCAGACTCCAGGCAGACTGGGCCCATGAGGATGACTGTGGGGCTACAGAGCTGGAGTCATGATCTGAAAGGCACATGTTCTCTTTCTCCTTCTCTCCCCAGATATCGCAAATGGCAGCAGTTCAGGGGGGTACCGCCCACCTCCCAGAACCAAAGAAGTCATCATCAATGGCCAGACTGTGAAACTTAAGTACTGTTTCACCTGCAAGATTTTCCGACCCCCTCGCGCCTCCCACTGCAGCCTGTGCGATAACTGCGTAGGTGAGTAGGGCCTCAGCCCTGGCGGGCGGGTAGTGGATTTGCTCTGGATAAGCTTTGGGCTATGGAATCAGTGTACTCCTTAATCCTACCAACTGAAAGACTCAGCAATGGTTAATGTTTCTACGTGTTTGCCTGTTGCCACTGATCCCCTCTCCAGGCCCAGAGTTACCATTCTCTCTTCTGTTTTTTTGGTTTTTATATCCTGCATTGTGCTAGGCCTCCTCCCTCAAAGCATGCACCAGGGTGAAGGGTCTTTTGTACAAGGAGTGTCAGATCAGGAGCCATGTACAGTAAAACCATACCTCTAGATGGCACAGGTGTTCTTCTGACTTCTCAGAGGGGTCTTCGTGGCCTTGGAGGCATCAGATCCAAAGGAGAGGAAAAGCGGCAAAGGCAAAGACTGCTTCTTCTAGGGATTAGAGTTAGAATCTTTGTTCTTTCCAGGGACCACCAGGACCTCTGCTCTCTGCTCGCTTTCTCCAGGACAGAGGGAAAATAGACAGAAAAGAGACAGAGCCCAGAGGTCCTCCGCAGTAAGACGTGGTCTTCCTGTTGACCCGCATGGGACTTCTCCAACCAATGTGAGTCCCAGGCACACTGGAGTAAGTCAGCAGTTGCTTCCTGTTCCTCATTCTGAGAGCCACTGCCCACATCCACAGGCCATTGTCCTCCCCAGGCTGGAGCTCCTTGGAAGGCTTCTAGTAGAAGTGACCTGACCAAGGATATTCCTGGCTAAATAAGCATGAAATCCTCTGCTAGCCCAGACCTTAAGGTTAAGAATACACCTCAGAACAAACCCAGTTTCCCTTAGGACTACCTCATAGATTTCCAACTCTTTCCTTGAGTGTGAGAAATTGAAGTTTCAATTCTTATTGAGAAAAACAGAATTTTATAACATACTTCTTGGTCTACCAGGCAGACTTTGATTTGCCTTAAATTGCGTTAGCCTAACCTTAATAATCCACAATTTTGTACAAAGGCCATGTTTTCCCTAACAAGTTTTGTCTTGGTTTCATTAACTTAAATTGCTTTTAGTTTTTGCCTCCCTGGTGGAACAGCATGGAATTGTATTCCATCTTCCCCATATAGTAAAGAGCCTCCAATTAAAAGCCTGAGATGTGGTGTTGCATGGCCTGGATTCCAAATATTCACTGTGATTTAGACAAGCTACTTAAACTCTCTGTATCTCAGTTTTTTCATCTCTACTGTGGGGTTGAAAACAATGCCTGCCTTGTAGGATGGCTGGGAGACTAAAGAAGTAAATACATGAAAAGCACTCAAAATAGTGTCTGGCTTATGGCAAATGATCCCTAATTGTTAGCTACTACTACTACTATTACTCCTGCTACCTTGATGTCTGTGAGTGGCTTTCTCTGGACAATTCCTTTATATACTGTAGCCCTCTGCAGGTGTGGTGAGCAAAACTATAGCTAGTCCTCCATGTGGGGATTGGATTTCTGCAGACTTTGTTTCATTTGACACCCTTCATGGCAACATCAGCCTCTGTAACCAAATCATACCCATCTTGAGGACACTTTTAAGCCAAAGCAGCACAGTGGCTTAAATATCCTCAGGGGAATAATCTGTACGAATTCTCAAAGCCCTTTCCTGAGTTGTCATTTTGAGCTCCAGGGCTATTACAAGATGCACTAGTACACTTACATAAACTCATCTGTTGCTTTGCATACTCACTCCTGTGGACCTAATGACGTATTCTGGTCTGCATTTTGATAAATGGGGAGTTTTTATCTACTAGCCTGTTTAATAAGCACATCCTTTTGTATCATTTATAAAAACTTTTATCCACTTCTAAACACCCCTGTTTCCACTTATTCATTTTCATTAGTTGATTTCAATCTTCTGTTTCCTGTCTCTAGGCTAGATTCCTAATCATAATTTTAAAAAAAACCTTTCCTTCCCATATTATAGTGCCTTATTGTTTAAAAATTCCCCTAGGATTATTGTCAGATGGTTTCTAAAAGTTCACACAATTACTCACAATTTGTTCCCACCATCACCCACGGTGTGTATGTCCATTAAAGAACCCTAATGAATTGGATGTAAGATCTCCTTGCCAAAATTAAATACACTTGCTCCACTTGCTGGTGGGCCTCTTCCATAGTAAACCTGTTTGAAGTGGTGTCCTCACATATAAAATCTAACAGCCATAAGTCTAGAATATCCAGGAGTCAGCTGAGGACTCTTTGGAGAAATCAAAGTCACAAGGGCAATCTAACATTCCTCAAGCAAACATATTGGTATCCCATAAACCAGAGGCCCTGGACAGCAAAAGAAAAGAAAAGGAGAGGAGGTGACAGAGTCTGGGTTGGGATCAAGAGGACAAAGCTGAGCAAGGAGCACACTACCAAGGTGGCCTCTAAGTGTTGATCCACAGTCCTGGGGCTGGAGCTTGGCCAATCCTGATCAGGGCCTAGCTCCAAGGGAGGACAGGTAAAATGAGCAGCATACAGTTGGTTTAAAACAAAGCTGCTCATGGGCTCTTCAGAACCCCACACAATTATTCAGATCTACATAGCTTTGGTTTTCCAGTTAATTACATGACACTCAGGCCTCTGGCATGACCAATGAGCAGGCCAGCAGATTGGACTTCTGCAATGAGGAAAATAGAGTAGAAAACAGATGTCTCCCACAGAGAAGTGTAATTGCAGAGTTTGCCACTAGTTTATTTGTAGATAGAAAGTTTTAACTGAAAGACTGCTACTTTTTGCAGCAAGGGAAAAGTACAATGATGTGCTAAAAGCCAGCACTACAATATGTGATTTCCCTTCCCCTGTAGAAATGGCTTTGAGTTACCACATCCCAGGCATAATAGAAAAATGTTTCTTTGCCTTAGGAGAGGAAAGAAAAATGCAATTTTCTAAGTAGGTTGGAAGAGTATTTTTCTTTGTTAAATAAGTTTGAAATGAGAGCCTAGTCACAGGGGCTCTGTGTTTTTCTTTTGTTTTTGAGGAAGGAACTTTCTTGGGGAGGAAATGCTGGTGCAAACATAGAGCCAGTTGGCAGAGCCTTTGACCCTGTCATTAAATAATCCTGGAACCTGCAATTAACCTGAACACTCCCAACTGTTTCTACCTCTGTAAAATGGGGTGATCCTAGTGCTATCTCATAGGTTTCTTTTAAGGATTAAGTGACACTGTACCCAGAAAAGCACCTAATATAGACATGGGAAACTGTGTTAGTCACTCCCATCATTGGGATGAAGTACTGGACACCTGCAACTTTGACTCATAGTTTCAGAGGGTTCAGTCCATGGTTGGCTCGCTACAAGACAGAAATGGCAATTAATGCTTTTCTCATCAGTAAATGATGAAAATGCCATCATTAGTGCTTCAAATAACTGATTAAAATAAGACTTATCCTCACAGAAGCATAGAAATCACCCTGTTTTTGTAGTAGGATTTAGATGATCTGCAGTAATGGAAGTAGGTATATTCTCTCTGTCTCTCTGACTTGGTCTCCATTTAGCTCTTATTTCTGTCAGTCCCTTTCTCTGAATCTTCTCTATCTCTACCTCTTTCTCCCAGTGTTGCCATCAGATCACTTCTGCACATTTAGAACAGCCCTTGGGATTGTTTGTTCTCCAGGTGAGCTTTGAGCTTATAAAATATTGTTAAACAAGCAGCAGCTGGGACCAGGAACCACTCTGCTCTCTCAGAGCCTCACGTCCTCAGATCATTAGCATGAGGGTAACCCAAGAAGCTGAAAGCAAAACATGGTTTCATGAGGCCCTCTCAAACTGACCACAAACATCCTACAGCCAGGAATGTGTGCTCTCTTCTTGACCAGATGGGCCCTGGGGGTCAGTCTGTCCCTTGGTGGACCCTGGTCCAGTGTCAGAATGGCCAGAGTTTTCACTGGAATTCTTTTGTTTGTTTTTTTACTTTGTTTTGGTTTTTCTTGTAGTTTGAGGGGTTGAACCCAAGGCCTTCAAACTGAGCTATATTCCCATTTCTATTTTACTTTGAGAGAGGGTATCATTAAGTCACTAAAGTTGTCCAGAATGGGCTCAAACTTTTGATCCTCCTGCCTTCGCCTCCCAGAGTGCAAGGATTAGAGTTGTGTCCCACCACTCCTAGCTTGGAATTGGTATTTTTAATATAACCTAAACCTATACTTGAAATTAATTTAATCACATGCTGTGGACAAATCAATTAGAGAGTTTACTGAACGTGAACATGAAGTATCATAAGCATTTGCAAATCAACTGTACAAGGGTCTGTATATATTTGATGAAACAGAAACAGCTTCTCCTAGAGGCTGAGAGAGAGGCCATGGCTGCCTGGGTCCCAGCCTGCTGTCCTTTCTGAGCCTGGAGACTCTCCCACAGCTGCAGTGCCACATTTGGAGGGGTTGCAGGGACAAAGAAGGTAGCACATGAAGCCCTCGGGTTATGTTGCACCCTGGGATCCATGAGCAGTGCCCAGCTGCCCCAGCTTCCCTCTCACAGGGTGAGCCCTGATCCTATTTTCTCCTCCCCTCCCTGTTGCTTCTAGTCCACATAGTGAGAACCTCCAGAACCCTCTGCAGAGATTCAATGTCCAATCACTGCTGGTTTTAGTGCAGCTTTACCACCCTTTTAAAAATCCCTATGAGTCCTCTTCTTACCGTCTTGCTCTTTCTGGCTGTACTTTCTCTCCTGGACCTTTAACTATGTTTACTGTGTTCCTTCTTGTGTCCCTCAGTGTCCCCTCCCATCACTCCTCTGTGACTTGAGTGTCTGAGCTTGGACTGCAGACTCCTGGAATTGTGTGTTCTGTGGTGTCCCGCCACTGCCACTCCTCAGAACCTAGTTTCTACTTCACAATCATAGCCAGCATTAAGGGGTTTGAAATGGCTGAGGTTTGGCATTGCAGCTTCCTTCTAATAGAGTAGCATTCTGGAATTTCTGCTGAACCAGTTGGGGCTGATGAGAGGGCCAATAATTTCCTGTAGGAAAGTATATCATTTGAGGGGAATGGAGGGAGCTGACATTTGTGTCTTCCTTAGAACCCAAATCCACAGGGGTTTAATGTGACTCCTAGATTCCAGTATCTTTGCATTTCACCAACATTTATTGAGCCTCTGTGTGTCAGACACTGTGATGGGAATGAGACAGTCCCCACAGGTTGTTACTAAAAGCACACCAAAGCTGGGCATGATGCCACATACCTGTAAACCCAGCATTCTGGTATGCTGAGGCAGGAGGGTTTCACCTGCAAGCCCAGCCTGAGCAATTTAGTGCCTGTTTTTCTCAAAATAGAAAATAAAAAGGTGCTAGAGATGTAGCTCAGTGCAAAGGCTCTGGGTTGAATCTCCAGTAATGAAAAGAAAAGGGAGCAGGCCAAAGGGAGCACAAGGCAGAAAGCACTGTATTTGTCATATTACACATTAATAGAGTAAGTTTATGTTGGTAAAGAGTACAATTAAAAATTATAATCAGGGCCGGAGATTTAGCTCAGTGGTTCCACCGTCTGCTGCACAAGCACAGAGACCCGAGTTTGATTCCCAGTACCAAAAAAAAAATTATAATCAACATTTATGCACAAAATAACATTGCATCAAAATATATAAAATAAAAACTGTTAGAAAATGCAAGCATAATTTGGTATAAACATAATGCTAATGAAAAATAATAATATACCTCTGGTTTGGGCTCAGATCAACAAAAATACAAAAAAAATAAAGGATATCAATACATAATGAATAAATAGACACATAACTTTTTTTCTATAAAGTATACTTACCTTTTTCAACTATTTCTGCAACATGTCTAAAAATTAGTCATATGAGGCCAGAAAAAAATCCTAATTTCCTAAAAGCATATATTGCACCAACCATATCATCTGATGATATAACAATGAAACTAGAAATCGTCCACAAAGATATGAACACAAACATGACCTGTTTTAATTTTTTTTAATTTATACACTCTTAGGTAACAGACATTTCCAAACTACAATTGTAGAATAATTAGTGACAGTAAGAACAATGCAAAAGAACTATACCCTCAGAATTCTAAATTTTAAATGCAAAAAGGTAGCCTAAGCAGAAAAGGAATAAATTGGAAAACTACTTAGGTGCTGGTAGAGTCAACAAGCAGGCTGCAGACCCAGGCTGGGGGAAGTTGGGTGGCAAAGAAACAGGCAACCACACCTGCTGCACGTGCTGCAGGAGGTGAGTGCGGCAAGCAGACTCTAGGTGACACCACTGAGTTCTTTCTGCAGCAGCCCTGTCTAAGGCCCTGGGTTACAGACTCAAAGATCTGTCTTGCTTCCCCACCAAGCAGCCAGCAAGATGGGATGGTGTCTGGCCCACTTTCACTCCTTATAGTATGGGCACAAGGGGGGCTGCCTCTTTCTTATGTTGGGATGGTAAATGGCCAATGAAATAAAAAGTTTAAAAAGTGTAGTACAAGAAAACAAAACTGAACTTAGAATAGAAGCAGCTAAATGCACAAAGTATTCATCTCCACAAGACAGGAAAAAAGCAGCAAAATAAACTTAAGGAAAACAATGACCTGGCAGGCAGAACAGTAAATATGATGCCAGCTCTGATTCCTTGGAAAGTGAACAACCAAGGGATAAGACTCTAGTAAGACTGAAAGAAAGAAAATATCAAGAAGGTGGAAATAACAGGTTCAAATGAGACAAATATGGATGAGAATTATTGTGAAATACATACATTATTTTGGGGGCTGGGGATTTAGCTCAGTGGTTCTGCCACCTGCCTCGCAAGCCCAAGGACCAGAGTTCGATCCCCGGTACCAAAAAAAAAAGAAAAGAAAAATATGTTATTTTGTGTATTGTATAACTGAATGCCTGCTGATTAAAACTCTTAATGAAACATGATTTTAATAGGAAATTAACCGATGAATGAACGAAAAACTTGAATAGATTAATAGCTAGAAAAAACTGAAATATCTGTTGAAGAAGGCCTTGGCCATTTTTATTTCCTATGTTCAGTATAGTGTTTCAGAGCTTAGAAAAGGTTGGACAGCTTTTCAATTCATTTTACCAAGTTGCCAAAACCTGACAAAAATGTCACACAAACAAAAGCTCATTTATAAATCTATGAAAAAAAGCTAATCTAGTAGTATAATAAAAGAACTGATAACTATAAATAAAATGCTGTTGTTTTTCAATGTTAATAAAACTACTAATAGATCAGTAGATTGAAGAACAAAATGTATGCGATCATGATAATAGATGAAGGAACTGGTGAGGTGTGATGCTCATTTCTAACTCAAACTCGGTAAACCAAGACTGGGAGGTGTGATGGGCAGATTCTTAACCCACATGGCCCCCACCTCCTGGTGTTACTTGCTTGGAAATTGGGACATTGCAGATGCCCTTAAAGTTTACTCATCAGCGGCTTATGATAGTGAGATTATCTGGGGTTATCCAAGTCGGCCCAGAGCATTCATGAGAGCCTGACAGAGGGGCCCCATTGAAAATGAGGAGGAAATGAATGGATCTTGCCAACCTGGGGTTCATAGAAGAGACCATAAATGCAGATTAGAACTGCAGCTGTGGTCCATGCCTTGCTCTTAGCCTGCTGAGACCCCAAGCAGAGAATCCAGTCACTTTTGTTGGACTCCTGTCCCTTATAAATCCTGAGATAATGAATTTGTGTCATTTAAAGCGCCTACATTTGTGATAAGTTGTATGCAAAACTATTGCTATGCTATTGCTATAAAAATTTAATACAGAAGAATGTTCATTTAACATGATTTTAAAAAGAAAAGCTAACATTTTCTTTAGAGTAAAACAGGGAAGTGATTTTCATTGAATTTAGTAACAGAGTAGGATTTCCACAGCCACAACTAAGTTTTTAACATTATTTTTTCTAAGTAAGGCAATAAGAAAAGAAAAATCAATAAAGAGAATAAAATTATAATTTTTTGTAAATAACAAGAACACCAGGCACAGAAGACGCCTAGTCACCCCGCTGCAGACAGGCAGGTCTGCCCATGCCCTACCGAAGTCCTGAGTGGCACAGAACATGCCGAATCAGCCCGCTGCAGACAGGCAGGTCTGTGCACCCTCTACCGAGGTCCTGAGTCCCGCGGAAGACACCGAATCACCTCACTGCAGACAGGCAGGTCTGCCCACACCCTACCTAGGTCCCCAGTCCCGCAGAACACACGCCAAATCAGCCCTCTGCAGACAGGCAGGTCTGTGCACACCCTACTAAGGACCTGAGTCGCGCGGAGGACCCCTAATCACCCCGCTGCAGACAGGCAGCCAC